>JBBPDC010177260.1:0-16318 GCA_037974485.1 Hemigrammopetersius urotaenia | reverse complement strand
GTCTCGTTTTTGTCACGTGATAAATGTTCGTTGACGAAGATATTTCGTCATAATTTTCGTTGACGAAAGCAACACTAATCAGATCTCAAATGCATTCTGAAGTAAACGTACTGAGCATTTTAAGAGAGATTGTGATTTCGTAAAAAAAATTCTGTGAATTGTTTATTTCACAATTTATTTTCTTCATTAATATTTACTCGCTACAAAGCTTTTAGCCTTTATTTACCTAGGGTACCATGTTGTTCGTCAGTTATTCCAAGTGCCTCTCTGGTTTATTCCTTATTTATTTATTAATGTATTATTATTTATTCATTTCAAAATCCTACTAAATGTTTATTTGCTTGACCACATCTGTTACAGCACCATATAGCTCTTTGGTTATTCTAATTGCCTTTCTTGTTTATTTGCTGCTGTGGCTCCTTCTCCTTGGTGTCAGGATGCTAGGAGTTCTGTGCCTCTCCCGTGGTTTTATGATGTGGCTTTTTGTTCCCCTGTGCCTTTGACTCTAATGAGCTAAATTCGGTCTTATTGCCTTGTTTTTCAGACAGGCTAGGATTAATTGAAAGAAAGTGAGGGCACTTGTAGCCGCTGCTCTGCTAGAAAAATCTGCCTGCTTTCTGAGGATTAATGGCGCCTACAAATCCTGGGTAAATCTTAGTACAAAAAAAGAACTACAGTTATTTAGATATTTTGTGCACTTGCTGACTGAGCAACTGAGCAGACTCTACTAATGTAAAAAAGGTAGGTGTGGACTACATAATAATTCGAATTATATAGCTGTCTGTTATTGATTACTAGTTACAAGCATACTTGCTGTCATTCAAAGTAATGTGGCGTTTCCAAATCGATCCATTCACCGTTCTTCTAACTCCAAATGGCAGATAAGGTAATGTTTTTTTTTTAATGCTTCTTACTGAAATGGCTTCTGTGAAAACTCCACTTGAGGAAATTAAGCAAGAAGGACAGTGCAGTGCTCCAGGGGTTAATAGTTGGCCCACTGTGGTTTTCCTGCATCACTGCATCTCAGCTGAATTCTGCCAGGGAAGGAGTGTTCTGCACTTTTCAGGCCGAGGGAGGTGAAAGGGCTTCACAACATAGTAATTGATGCCGTGGGACTAAAGTGCTGAAAGCTATGAGCCCTCATATCCACAAGCTGGAGTTGACCCTACCCGTGGTCCTTCCTAACCAAAAGCCCACGCCCTTTCTACCTGTGGTTCAGGCAGGATGTTATAAGTGTGTGTGCTGTGTGCTCTGTCTGTCCCTGAGAGGGGAAAGGAAGAGAGAATGAAGTCTCTGTGGAAAAGGAGAGAGGAAGAAGGAGCAGCCTGCAGCTTTTTACAGACGGCCTCTGTGCTCCTGTATTATCTCACTTAATGAACTGCCTGTGCGAATTAAAGCCAAGCGCTCCGTGGCTGAAAAAACGAAAACAGTGCCACACAAAATGCTCTCAGCGGCCTACCTGAGATCCAGTTTCACTCATATACGTATGTAACGTATGATGTTTTTGCAAAATGCCGGCAGCTAACAGATGCTCTTTCAGCTTGTGGTGAAAACAAGTGCTAAGAGCTGTGCTCAGTTGCAAATGTGACACCTCAGCAGAGGGAACTGCTGACCACAGTGCTCCCTTGTGGGGGGTTATGTACCAGCTGGTACAGCATGGATGCTAACCCTTGCCTCTGTACTTTTCCTTTGCTCATTTTACTGGATATTTCTCAGGCTTAGATCATACTTCTGAATCACTTGATGATCCTTGTTTATCCAGGCTACAGTTTGATCTGCTATAACACAGTGTAAGCAGTGAGAATATCCAGTCGTGATACCATAGAATAGGTCAGTAGCTGCATTGGAAATGCCCATGTGCCATCAGTTGATCCAATCCTGCAAAGTGGACAAATCACAGCCTGGTTGCCAATCAGACATCTCTTGCATTCCTCTGGTCAGTGCTCATAACCTCTGACCAGGTTTCATTTATGGCATTTATCCAAAGTGACTTCCATTCCCTAACTTCAGGGGACAGGTTTCCTCTTTGTGGTCTAAATGAATCAATGTTTAAATTAATGACTGAGCTATAATAGATATTGTAGGGTTAAAAATGTTGTGCAAGTTCTAGTAGGACCTGTTTGCTTTACCCTTCCAACTGAGGGAAAAGAGGCTGGGTCTGTCTGGATGGAGACCCTACAACACATTGGGCAAAGTTTTTTCTTTGCTTGTGATTCACTTTTTGGTTCTTGATGTTTGTGAATAAAACCTTTTGAAAGAAACTGAAGAGAATAACTTTTGGTGTTTTTTTTCACTGTGGCTTTTCATCTAGTTGCTTTCTTTGACTGCCTTTTAGTAATTCTGCTGCATCTTTAAATGACAGTTTTATTAGTGCGACTATTTCCACCCTTCATCATTGGCCTGGGATGCCATCTCACGCCCTTTTACAAAAGCATTTGTTGATTGTTATATGTGGTCTCTTGTGTCCATTCTTTTTTCTAAAAGAAAATGTGCTTGGCACTTGCTAGGTACAAAATTGCATTAGCAAGTTTATCTAGTCGCTCATTCCAAAATGGAATCAAACTATTACCAAATTACAGCCCTGTTTGCTGACACATCCTTGTTTATCTAGGCAATAGTTTGATCTGCTCTTACACAGTGCGCTCACGCTGAAGAAATCCACTGTCACCACAAACCATAAGTGGGGGCAAAATCCATGCCTGTCATATTTTTACATTTCCACAAGCACAGATTTAAGGCACCATTCTCTTTTCAACAGTCTTAACTGTTTTTTGACTGATGTTACCAAAGTACAATATCGCAGCAGCAACTGTAAAAACAGTCATAAGGAAAGACTGTAAAGGAGGTTGGTGACCATAGTGAAGAGCATTTAAGAATGTCGGGGCCCAAAGGAAGTGATGTGAATGTGGTTGATACTCAGAGTAAAGAAAGTTGGTAGTAATCGGAAGGGCCATAAAAGAGGTTGATGGTAACAAGAGAGGGCACTAAAGGGATAGGTGTCCACAACGTGGACTGTATAGGAGGTTGGTGCTTACAGCAAGGGCCTTAATTGAAGTAAATGTTCAGAGGAAGGGATGTGAAGGAGATGGATGGCTGCAAGGAGAGCTGTGAACAAGGATGATGGTCACCGGAAGTACAGTAAAGGAGGCTGGTGCCTCCAGAAGAGGCAGTAAAGGCATTTGGTGCCCCAAGGGAGGGCCATATAAAATGCTGCCACCAACAAAAAGAGCAGTTAACGAGGTTAGTGTTTAGGGTGGAGGTAGCTCAGTTGGTAGGATACTTGCCTCCGGACCAAGAGGTCATGGGTTCGAATCCTACCTTCGGCACACCACCACTGGGTCCCTGAGCAAGACCCTTAACCCCAAGTTGCTCCAGGGAGAGACTGCCCCCTGTAGGTAGGGAATGGAAGTCGCTTTGGATAAAAGCGTCTGATAAATGCCGTAAATGTAAAGTTAGCTTAGCTATCAGTTTTGGGCTTATAGATTTCTTCCCATTCAAATACAGGAGCTTGGTCTTTTAAGGCTGAAAATATCTGCCCACTGGTGTTTCCAAGTTGGCTTCTGAGTGGACAGACTATAAGGATTTAAGTTCCAGCTTCTGTAGAAATGCCCTCATGTGAGTCAGCTGAGCCTCAGCAGACAGGTCAAGTTGCAGCATAATTGTCAATCAGGCCTCTTTCACATGTACTGGCAACCTCTGGTCATCTTTTTATCTTTAGTGGTTCGAGGTCAGTTGCAAGGTAGTGGTGATGTCATTTTATCCTAATTTTAGATACAAACACAAACAATCCCAAACAATGTCTGTTGCAGTCAACTTAGATATAGTATCTGCTATGGTTATGGCATTTAGCAGAGGCTCTTAACCAGAGCGATATGCAGCCCACATCTGTTATTCATACCTGTAAAACTATACAATGGTACTTTGACTTACAAATTTAATTTGTTCCGTACTGGAGCTCATAACTCAAATTACTCGTATGTCAAATCAATTTTTCCAATTGAAATGAATTGAAATGCCATTAATCCGTTCTGGATCTCCCAAAAACACAGCATTTTTTTTTGTTTTTAAATAAAAAAAATCTGCTTTTAGACAACGAATATTGTATAAAAACACAATACAATAGAATGTACTGCAATAACTTGTTTTTATTAAGTATAATGTACAGCATTTACTGGTCCTCTTTTTAAAATTCTCAAACCAGCCCTGACTGCCTCGCCCGATCGTCCGAGAGACAGCTCGTATGTTGATTTAAGTACCACTGTACTTAAATTAACATCCGCTATTCAACCAAGTTACTGCTAGGCAGATTACACACATTAACAAACCCTGTCAAAAAAGAGGTGGATTTGAATGGTGGAAGCTCTAGCCTGTGTGTCTTTAAGTGTGACTTTACAGCGGGTAAGGCTGAATAGAGTAGCAGACAAAAACTGAACGCTTGTAACCCCTATTGACCCAGTCTATATACCTGGTTATCTGCTTAGAGGTGGAACAGACTCTACTCTGTCCTCTGTGTGTGTGTGTGTGTGTGTGGAGATCACATGCTCCTGCCTTTCACGTCTCCCTAGGTGGGCTGCATGAGTATATGTGATAGACCAGGTGTGCCCCCAGGTGTGACCACCCACAGTAACCAACACTTGATGTGATGTGGTCAGAGGATGTGAGGATGTCCTTACACACACACACACACACACACACGTGCACAAGCATAGACTGTGCTGTTGCTCATGTCTTTTGCAGCACTCTACTCAAATAAGGTTTAGATCAAGCAGGATACTGGTTTTGTTTTGTTTTGGAGACTATTGATGCTGGATTTGTTTTTGCAGAGGAGGCGATGTAATGTAATGTAATGTGTGGGATTGAACTCAGAATAAAGTATCTGTGTAATAGCCTAACATTCCCACACATAACCCAGATATTCCTTAAAATTGTGGGCAAAAATAAAATCGGATAAATTTTGGATAAAAATCGCTCCAGAGTCATTATTGTCAGACTATAGAAACCACATCCTCTGCAGACTGGATTATAATCACTCCAGATTTATGACTGTTAGTCTGTAAAGTGCAGATTCATACTGGATTAAGAACGCTCCACAGTTATTTTAACAGGAATGCAAACATAATGTAAATTCATTTTGAATTACAATGGCTCCACAGTTATTACTGTGGTACTGCAAAAACAATGCAGATTCATACTGGATTCACTTACATTATAGAACCTTTTCAAGTATCTAAAGTGCGTGTGTCACACACACCGGGTCACGTGAGTTCTCAGTCATCTCTTGTCTGCCTCCATGACAGCGTGGGCCACAGTTTGCTGAGGCTTTAGTAGGTGGTTGTTGTGGCAGTGGAAATGACATGAAATTGAAGTGATTAGAATGTCGGAGTATTTAAGATTTTTGATGCTGTATTTGACTCAGTCATGAATATGATTTGACTATTTGAGTATTTTGTAATGTAACTGAGTATACTCTTTTTTTCTGGCAAGTTCAGGTCTGCTATCCTTTGACCAGTGTATAGGCTGACAGCTAGCTTCTCATTGGGCTGTATGGGATTTTTACCAGCCTTCTGTAAAGTCTTTCCAACCTTCCAAAACAATGTTTGTGAACAGAGCATAAGTGGGATGCAAGACTTGCCTTTGACGTTCACATGTTTTGTTTTAGTGTAGCATCATAATTGTAGGATTATAGCTGACAATATTATAATTTATCATTAGGACTATTGTCTTTGATTTGTGTTGATTATTGAGGCCTTTGGGACAGATGAGACCAATAAAGTAGCTTCAGTTTATCCAACCTATTACTGTCAGAACAAGGCCAGTGTAATCCTGTTTAAAGCAGCCTGGGGGATGTGAACTCAGATCTGAATATGATCTTGCTTAACTGAGAGTAGCGCTTTCTGTTGCAGCAAGCGTGGGGATTACCTTTGCTCCAGCAACTCAAAGCCATGGCCTGTGTTCACTCAGCTAAGAAAGGTATTTGCTTGTCTGAGGCACAAGTCCATCTCTCCTTTTCTCTTTATGTGTTCAAGGATGGCCAGCTTTTACACAGTGCTGCCCTCCATGTGGGTGGGCTTTGAGCTGGACCAAGGGGAATTGTGGGTAGACCGAAAAGGCTTTGGGGTCCTGGCTTGACCCATGCTCCGGATGGTTGGCAGTGATTTTATCACTTAAGTGAGGCATACGATTCAGTGAGGTCTATCCAAACATGGTGTGGATACATCTGTTCCACAGAGCTGTACCACAGATTTGCAGTAGTATACTGTAAACAAATTCAGCACACAAGTGTGTTTACACTTACATATTCTTCTTTGTAATTACATATGCAGTATAGAGCTAATACAAAGCAAATCTTAAAAGCTGACCTTAGCTTCAGGACACAAGGCTGGATTTTTTAGGCAGCGGAAGTCTTGTTTTCTTTTTCCACATGATGCGAAAACCCTTTGTCGTTTGCATAAAATGTCAATTGGACTCAATGCAAAAAGCTGTACTTTGTATATTTGGGATTTGAGATAGTAACTAAAGATGTGCACAGGGATGTTAGACTATCTCCATTTATTATTTAGTGGACCTTGTATGGAGCCCTGAGGGACGCCTGTGTGAGAAGCCATGATAACAAGGCCGTTCACGCTCCTTGTTGAATCTTTTGGTCAAGGTTGGCAATCAAATCTGCACCGTTTACACCTAGCTGACTTCTACCAAATGTGAGTAAGGATAAAACTATGCTGTTTAGCCACTGGCTGCTGCCTATCCTAAATGTTTAGAAGCTTGGATTGCTGCCAGCTTGTGCTCTGGCTCCTGAGGGACCTGACACGCGAGGCATTAAAAAGTCCCACTTGGCAGACAGACATAAAATACTTACACATGGTTCATGTCCCTCACTTTTCCCTCCAGAGTCAACACAAGCTCAATTTTCAAGGCCATTTCAAGCAACAAGTGCATTCCGATCCTCTTGGGCTTACACTTCAGCTTCACTGACACGGACTTCTTACAGTTTCATAGCAATGAATGATGGAATATGAGGGTATTCACCAGAGTAAGTGTGCTATTTTGGTCAGCCTTGACTCAAATGACTGGCCAAGTTCTCCAAGAATGACAGAAATTCTATCCTTGAAATTTGGTGATGCCATCAAAATAAAATGATTAGCATTTGGGTCCTTCTTTGTCATTGCTATAACCAAAAATATGCATTGTGATTATGTAGTTTCCAACACTGCCATGCTCAACTGCTTGAGCTGCAATGGATGTTTTAGACAGACAGCATAATTTAAACATAATTTAAACACCAGCATTTAATTTAAACATTTCTATCCTTTCAAAATCATTTTAGGTTATTTTAAATCTGGTTCAAATTGACCAGTCAGTCACTGTTGCTCTATCACATACTAAAGCTTAAACCTGGGATTCTTTTGACTTTGAAAATACACTGTGTTTTTATTGTGCGTTATACTTTTACATTGAACATGAAGCTAATGTTTCCTATTGACCAGTCCTTCCTACTCTATCAGTGTTGTGGTCATGTTCTGGTAACTAAAAATTCTGAAGTTCAACCATTATGTGGTTACTGAAGTTCAACCATGATATGGTTACTCTACAGTGTGACCAGGCTGATTCAATTACAATGAAGCCAGTGATGGAGGTGACTGTTACTCAGGCTGAACGTCAGGCTGGAAGTTGTACAGAATATGGTTGGATGGCCTGTCATTCTTGTTTGCTTTTTTGCTTTTCTATTCAGAAGGAGCCCCTGTGGATGGCCACTCAAATCAACTCCTCATTGAGGTCAATGTTCTCCAGTGTCAATTTTCCCAGCCCAGGAAATGGCCAGGAAGGTTTTACCTGTCAAAGCTGCTTCTGACTGCGCTATGTTGTAGCAAGCTAACATCAGATCCAGATGGTTGGCTGCAGTTTGACATTTATACCCAATTCACATGCAAAGGTGCAGGTTCCTTTCCCAATTGTGGCCAGGAATGCAATGTCCCCCTCTTTCTTCCCGTTAGCACACTGAGCTATTATGCAGTTTTGCTGGTGAAAACTTTTGTGATACTGTTTGCTCCTCCTTTAAACAAAGTTGAAAAGCTGAGGCCTCATGATTCGGAATAATGAACAGTTTTGCCAATGTGTGTATGCTGAGTTCATGTAAAGGCTTTCATTTGGAAAAGGCCAGGCAGGCACTACTGTCCCAGTGGGATGCAAGAGTTCCTAGTGCTTCAGCAATGTTGGAATAGTTACTCAAATAAACATTTGTCATATATGACTTGTTATTCTCACTCACAACAAACATTTACTCCAAACAGTTTCATCTTTTTATGTCCTTGAGAATATTAAATGGATAGCTTAGTTTAAAAAAGTTAATTTCATTAATAATTAAATAACACTATTAATTAGCCTAATGAAAAGTAGCTAATGATATTCAAAACTTGCTGCCGCTTTTGGTCCTTGTTAGCCACATTAGTAGCATTTGGTGAACTTTCTTTTTAATCTGAAGCGACTATGCAGCTTTCTAGGCCACAGGCATGAACTATTGTGTTTCTTTTCCCATGATATACAGCATAATGACATGCAAAAAATTTATTAGCAAGTGTTAGCAAATGTGTTCCCCTATCTTAGGCCCTTCTTCTAACTGCTGTGAGAGGGCTGCTTCTTTCACACATTATTAACATAAATCACCATGTTCCACTTCTGTTCCTCAATTTGGTTCAGGACATTGCACAAGAAGCAGGATATGTGAAGAATGCTAATGCTACTGTAAATATTAGTCATGGTCCTAAGCTGTAGCCACACCAAAAGCTTTCTGAACCTGCAATCTACACCTGTTTTAAAAGGGAGGAAAAACGGAACACTAGGAGGGTTTTTAAGATGATTTACAGTCATGTCTGTCAGCATTTGGTGAGGGCGTAGAACTGATTACCCTTCATGTACGATGTAAGGCCTAGTAAATAGCTACCATAGGTTCATTAGGTCATAAAACTAAAAGGTCATGGTGTAGGAGTGTTTGTCTCAAGCATTTGTGTTTTTCACAGCTCAAAATAAGAGTCATGGTGGCAACTATGTTCTATTCCCAGCTGGGGTATCCAAGGGTGCTTTCTGTGTACAGTTAGCATGTTCCCCATATGTCTTCATGGAATTCTGCTGGGTGCTTCGGATTCCTCCCACAGTGCATGTCTAGTAAAATGGAGATGCTAACTTCACCCTGTGTGTGTGTGTGTGTGTGTGTGTGTGTGTGTGTGCATGAGTGGGGTTGTCTCTGTGTCTGCTGTCCAGGGTGGTTTTCTGTCTTTCACTGCACTGCAATATTCTTCAGCCCATCCATGACACTGGTTGAGACTAAGCGGCTCATATAATAAAAAAATGAACAACTCAAAATATCTGTCAAAGTCAACTCCTATTAGTCTTTACTTTAGTGGCAGAGAGGAAACCTAATAGTACTTCTGATAGTATCATATTGATAGCACATATCAAAGTGTACATTTTTCTGGAGCTTTCATACCAAAACTTGCGACTGGCAGAGTGCGACTTTCTACACTTTTCACCTTCTTCAGATCAACATGTGACTCTTTCAGGCTGATTTGTGGATCATTCTCAGGCTTGACAGCTCTGAAGTGTGCTATTTTCTGTCCACTGAAGAGCACAGGCACTTGATGGGCCTCTTCCATCGCCTGTGGCTGTTCCACACCAGGGCTATTTAGGTCGATGGCAGCTGGTGACAGACAGCTGAGAGAACAGGGATTCAAAGGCAAAATAAAGAAGAAAGGATGATGATAATGATTCATTTTATTTTATGATATACACCCGAGTGACAGATGAAAGTAAAGCCTGAGTAAAAGAGTGGAGAAGCATGACGAACTCTGATACTACGACTTGGTGTGCCACAAAGACATCTGTATTTAGATCAATGTAAGAGGCATCAGTTAACATCAGTGGCCGTGGAATGTGGAAGAAATAATATGTCGATATGTGAGTGCATGTGTGGAGTAAACCAGAATAGTACAGGAGTGAATGCTTACCCATTGCAGTGGTCTGGTGGTTCTGTTATGCTGGAGTGGTCTTCTCCAGGACAACAGTGCTCCCTTCCATAGGTAGTGAGGGGTCACGGAATGATTCTTTGGGGATGAAAGAGATCAATGTCAATGCTATTTGATTGATGCAATGTCAATCAAATGCTATGACTTTGCAGTCACAGATGAACATAAAAGGGATATTTTGGACAGTGCTTAGCATACTGAGAGACTATCTTTTTGAATAATTGTGGAATAGATGAATTCATGCCAAAACTCCATCATATACACTGCTGGACTGGCCTTTGGGCATACCGGGCCAATGGTAAATTTGGGCCGGTCAGGTAACCCCTCCCGAAAGAACAACAGTGAAAGGCACCTCCGTGGATGCGTATTCCCATTAGCACCACCACCCCCCAGTGAACTAAACTGCACCAAGCATATTTTCCATACTTTCCTTCAGGCTATATGAAACCTTCCTCCCTATTAGTTTCCAGCTCAGCACGCTTGGTGCCCCAACAATTAAACAAATTTCTTCTCAACCACAAAACCCAATTATTTAACTGTTTTCTTGTAGTTCCACTCACTTAAAGTGAAAGGTGATATGTGTGAATACGAGTAGACATGCCATAAGGGCTCTGAGCTAGGGCTCATTTGATTTTGCTTTGATTTTTGCAAAAATAAACAATTTAAGAAACCATTAACATGATAGTAACTGCATAAACTGCATAGTAACAGGTAGAACATCGGATGGAAGCCTATGTACACAAGTTGCTGCAGAAGTATTGGTAATACCCATGAGTAGTGTGATGAAAATGTCACTGTAATATACGCTCATATCGCCTGCCTCTAGGTACACATACACAGTAGAGTAATCCTGAGAGTGTAACTAGGGAAGAGAGTGATATAGACCAGATAAAATGAAGAGGACTGATCGTGAAGTCCAATTTGGTTCTCAGAGCTTTGTTTTGGATTGTGGAACTGAATTGGAGCGACTGCAGTTTGGCATGTTGGAATGAAGAATTGGAGTTATGTGGAGTGTGTAGAGTGTATCCTGCCCTGGAGGAGTTCAGTGTGTCTGTGGTGGATTACTTTGTTGGTCTATTGTTTGTACATGTTGTAGGAATACATTTTCTTGTTCTTTTGATCAAAAACTCACCTCTTCATGATGAAAATTGTTTTTTTGTGTGATATTTCTAGGGTGTACATGCTGTTGCAGTTTCCACAAGGCTTGAAATGCCTGTTTTGTGGTGATTAGATCTTGTTGTTCATACTGATTTCAAATCTGTGTTTAGTTTTTCTCGCACGTACAGTTTTTGTGTTGAAGCTAGTTATATATTGCATGATAGTATAATTAGCATATAATCATATGCTGAGCGTTTTTGAAGAAACGGTGGTAGCTGACTTATATCTATGCCTGTCTGACTTCACACTGAAAATATTGAAACAGTTACTTGATTGGTGTCTGCAGTTTAATAAAAACTGCATGCAAATCTATTGCAAATCTAATATTACTCCTAATTCAAAAAGTTGATGTGACTGAAAGCAGATCTGAAATCAACATGGAAAACTGGTTTAGAAAAGTGTGTTGTGGTTTCTGATTACAATTTTTTGTTGCTGTTGTTGTTGTTGACCTGTGTTATTAAAACTCTTTGTGCCCACACTTGGATGCTGAGGTGCTCTGTGGCTGGCAGTAAGTTTGACTGAATTGCCCGGTCATAGAATTTTTTTTTTACAGCAATAGGAACAAGTGTTAATAAATAAAATATAAATATGTTCATCACTGTTTAAACATAGCATATTGTTGCTAACAAATCCTGATGGTGATGAACAAAGTAGCAATTCAAATGCTACACCGTTTGTGACTAAGTGGCTCATGTAAGCTGTATTTGAATGAGAGTCTACAATAGTAGCTTGTATTACAACATATGATGTGTGAGTATGGTATGTTAAAACAGTGTTCTTCACTGTACTGGAAACACTTTGAACTGAATTGATGTACATACTTAAAATTATAGTTAACAAAATAATTAATTCCTCAATTTTCTGTAAACGCTTAATCCTTACTAGGGTTGCAGGTACCCAGAGGCTATCCCGGGGCTAATAGATGCAAGTCAGGGACTCACTTTTAGCAAATGAAGTGTGACAGCAGTATGGCATAGTCCACAAAACCAGAGAACTTTTGTATTGTTATTGTTTCACTGTTGTCACACGTCATTTGCCTAAAGACAGATCACCACTAATTTGCACGGCTTTGAACATTCACATTGTGACACCAGTAATCAATTTTGCTTGCTGTCCTGGCTACATGTCTGAAGGCAAAGGCATGTCATGTCATGTCATTTCTGTTTATCTTTTTATACTTTAAACACACTTTTTTCTCTCACTTTTCTTCCCCAGTTTACTCAGGACCAGTTCCTTCCCACTCGGTCTTCGCTTTGAATATCTCCATCATAGCAGTTTCTCAGAAAACCCTATATAGTCTTTCACCTGTCGTTGTGGTCAAAGGCCATAAATATTTCTGCTGGCAAAGAATAAGGCTGTTAAAGTCAAGGCCCTCCTTTCCCTTTGCAAGAAAGAGATTTAAAATCTCTTAAGGAAGTGTAACAATTATTCCTTTTCAAACTTCTTTTAGGAGCAAAAAAGAGTGTTTGTGGTTTTTGGTTTCCCATCCCCATCTGTAAATAGTGGTCATAGCGACAGTTATATTGAACCTGTAACATTTCTCACAGTGAATAGGGAAGAGGTCAGAGGTCAGGGCTGTCATCTGTGGCGTCTTTACACAAAAAGGAAATGTGTCTTTTCCGCTACACATCCTTTGTTGTAATTCTTGTAAACGGTCTTGGCGCTCTGGAGAAGCTCTTGGTCCAGGATGAAGAATGGTTTGCTATTAACTGAACACAGAGCAAAACATACTGTTCATAGAACTGTTTTTCAAATCAGCTTTATCATTTCTGTCATGCTTTGGTAATAGAAGTCAATAGGTGAGTTAGAGTTCATAATCTTGCAAGGATGGTCTATCATGGTCAGTGTTATATTCACAACACCTCCACCCGTTCTGTGCTTTTATACAACTTTTTAATACAGGAAAGAAATGGTCATAAAGTCCCTTAACATTCAAGCATGTTTTTATTTTTGAGCGTTTCTGTGACCATGAAAAGTGGTTCCAGTAGTGAGGGCATTTAACTGTTTAGTTAATTAAAAATGTAAACTTTTCTCTCTATTGGGTGATTCCATACCAGTGAGTACCACACACTGTTATATTACACATAATAAAAATATTTTATCATGTGCAATATCACAAGCAATTGTCATATTGTGTGCCTAATCATCATCATTGTTGCAAAATCTCATCATTATCTGCAATTGTTTTGTGCAATGTCTCTACTTACGTGCAATAACATACTTGGTATAGGGACAGCTCTGTCACGATGGGAGGCAGAATAGCGAGTGAACTGTGCCAACAGTGTAGCGTGGTGGAAGAACTCGGACGTAAGAGACTCGAGAGAGTCGGTAAGCCACGCAGTTACTCTTAGAACGCTTCCAGAGGAGTTAGAGTCCACACCAATATGAACTCATGTTCTAAACACGCACACAGACAAGTATATAAATGGACTCTGAAGAGTCAGAGTACTCACGGTACTGGAGAGTTGAGGAAGTAGAGGTGGGTTTGAGTCGACACTCGGGCGTGAAGCGTAGTAACTTCAATGACAGTGTGAAGGTGTACACTTACTTCCTGTTTATATACCTGCCGAGACAACATCTCCGAGACCTTGTTACCCAGTGCGTGTGACAAGCTCCTAAACACTTTTTGTGTTATTTGTAAATCAATTGTCTAACTTACTTATCTACAGCATTTGTGTATACGGTAACCCCTCAGTTTTACGCTGATCAGCATTCTTGGATTCTTTTTTTCTGAAAACCGAAATGTATTACGCCACCAGCCCAGCGGTCACGATAATACACTGAAAAGTTGTCAACCGCCATAAAAAGAAGAAGAAGCCTGCTGCAGTATGTAGCATGACTGTTCTGTGTCTTGTCCTCATATTTTAGTGTTTTAAGACATGCATGTCAGGTATGAGCTTCTCTGTCTGTGTGTTTGCCCTGTGAGAGACTGTCGACCTCTCCAGGGTACTTTTTGCCCTGTGACCACTAGCACTCTCTGAGATCCTGGTTAAAGATAAGCAACATAGTGGACTGATGACTTCTGTAAATTGTGTTGTGCCCATCATATGTTGCTTTGCTATTTTTGCCCTCATTTCATTGCTTAAAACTCTTCCATTTTGAATTTGAAACTTAAAAAGGTGAGCTTTCCCATCCACTCAAGTTTCAAAGAAGGTTGGCTATTTACCTGCTTCATTGTTGTTGTGGTCTGTGTTATGTTAAAATGCAGATCAAACACCTTCATGTCACAGCCATGGCTGTGTGCTGTAGCTTAGGGTGCAACATTTTTAACGTTTTGTTTTTGCTGTTTTTGTACCACTCCTCTGTCTAATTTTATCTTTTGTTATATCGTCTTCATAAGGAAGAAGTTGTGCCTGTCAGAAGTTGGGAAGTGTGTTTAATTGTTGTTTGGGTTTATTTTAAGCATTGACATGTAGTTAGTGGCAGGCCCAAAATTGATTTCTGTCTATGCTGCTTGTTCTGTGTGGCCCACAGCTTAATCCTCATTCACACTTGTCTTATTTTAATGTCTTGATCAGTGTATTTTGCATTCCTTTTTTTTTTTTTTACGTCTAATCATGTGTACTGTGCTGCATCTCAAAAGCTGACTGCAAATAACTGAAGACGACAAACTATGTTTGTGTCCCCTGCCCTTTTTGACTGCTGCGCAACTCCAGCTGAGAACACTAAAGACACATTTTTCACAAATGAAACTTAATTACATTAAAATATGCAAATACAAACTGCTGGATCTAATTGCTTTCAGTCTTATTTTTTAAATGCAATAACATCTACCTATAGCCTGTGTATATAAACCAAAATATTGCTCCTTCAAACGTCATTATCAGAATGCAGTCCATTTGTCAATGTCAATCGAGACAATCATGGTGAAAAACTGTCAAATATAGTTGAAACTGGGCAAATTTTACAGCCATTCTCACCATCCATAACTAAAACAGGAATTCTCGAGCTTGACGTGAAGGCCAGGCCCAACAATTGTGGATCTTAGTGACTATGACAAGGACCAGATTGTGATGGCTAGATGAAAGAGACAGAGGATCTCCAAAAACAGTAAATCGTGTGGGGTGTTCTTAGAATGCAGTGGTCAGTACTTAACAAAAGTGGTTCAATGAAGCACAACAAGTGAACCAGTGACAGGACGATCTGCGCTAATAATTAATTGATGAGTGTAGGAAGCGAGGACTAGCCCATTTAATTCGAACCCAGTAAAGAGCTACTGTAGCACAAATTGCTTAAAAAGGTCATGCTTGCTTTGATACCCAGTGCTTGCTGTGTATGGGGCTTCGACAACCGGACAGAGTGCCCATATTAACCTGTGTCCTACAATGGACATATAAACATTAACACTGGACCATGGAGTAATAGAAAAAGGTGACTTCGACTCATGAATCTAATTTTCTTTCACACCATGTGGATGGTTGTGTGTGTGAGTCATGAGCATCACCGCCATTCACATCTCAGAATTATTCGTTTGGACCCCAGCAAAAAATATTAGTTCTAATAAAATATTAGTTCACCCAGTGCTGTTGAATCTTTAATCTTTTGCGAAAGAATCCATTCCACATAGGTGAATACACACAATACTTAAATTCCGCTCCGGTTTTGCCTCCAACTCACCGCATGCAAGTGACTCTGCACGCACACAGCAACCTGTCCACCCAACCACCCAAACTCTGCCCCCCACCACTAAGCCCCACCCCCCACATGTAGACCAATGCATCCCCCTCACATTAAAAATGCTTCCAATGCCCCGGGTGTGAGCATCACTTAGCTGGGGAGGAGAACGCTACAGGATGCACTATGCAGTCGAAGGCAAGCCAGCAGAGGCAGTGTGATGCTCTGGACTGCTGGGAAACTGGGTTTTGGCTTTCCTGTGGATGTTACTTTGACATGCAACATGTACCTAAACATTGTTACAGACCAAGTACACCCCTTCATGGTGACATACTTGCAGTGGCCACACTGAATAAAAATGTTCAGGAATGGTTTGAAGACCTAGCCTAGTGGTTAAGGCATTCGCCCTGTGATCAGAAAGTCCAGGTTCGATTCCTAAGACCGCTAGGCCGCGAGCCGCACCGTGCCTCCTAAAATCCAGTACCATCTCTTTAGTTTTGCTGATGTTGAGAGAGAGATTGTTCTCCTGA
>JBBPDC010177228.1:0-16320 GCA_037974485.1 Hemigrammopetersius urotaenia | reverse complement strand
TGGTCCTGGTCCCCTGTCTGTCTGGTATGTAAGCCCTGCACCGTGTCTTGTGAAGCCACGGTGGTATTGTATTGTCAATGTGTTGTCCTACGTGTCAACCCTTCCCCTATGTTGTCTGTGAGTACTCCTGCCTCGTCTGTAACCTGTTTTGCTTTGTATGGCCCTCGAGCCAGTTTAAGTTCTGCTAATAAAAGCCACAACAACAACATGGCGGTTTCCCCTGGTGCTCTCTCCACTTTCACAAGCCAACAGGAGGGGTTCGTGACACAAATAAACTAAAGCGCATCCTTTCTGTTCAATTCAAGTCATTGCAATGTGACACCAGAAGAGATTTCATGCTTCATGGTGCAATGAAATAAATATAGTGCGATGCAATCCATCCACACTTCTGGATTTGACCCTTGTTCCATGGGACAATTGAGTGTAAACTCACACCTAGAATGATCCACAGGGTCCTGAGTCATTCTGCAAGTTGGCCCCAGTTCAGCTCCTTTGTTCGCACTGACATGGCAAAGCCAGTGACACATCCAACTGCCAGGCCCTACTGGCCAACACGCCCTGCCTGCCCGCTGATGTCATGGCAGTGGAGAGCAAGAATATAGACCACCACATGTTAATCTGTCCCTCCCAATAATTTTGCAAAGCCACCTGGAACATTTCAGTGTGGCTGTCTGAGAACAAGAGACCTCACAAGTGTGGCCTCGCAAGTGTGTGATTAAGTGTGCGCCAGCATCCACACCTCCACTTTACCACACAGGTAGAGGATCACCAGCCGAGCTAACAAACTGAATGAGGCTTCAATTAAGTTGCTTTTCATCGATGTTTGGCCTCTTCCACTTACAGTACCATTAGGAATGTTTCTAGTCGGGCTGGACCGATAGAATGATAGGCTGATTAAATTTTTTCATTTTTATTCATTTCAGTACCTTTGAACATTGCTTGAAAATGTCTAATTATGTGATAAATTAATAGTTTCTTCATGTCTGACTTGGTGGTCTCACATTCTTATACCACACTTTGGGAAATAAAAAAAGAGAAATCAATAAAACCACAAAGAATACATAGACGTTTGGTTCCTAATGCTACAATATTCATATCTCGGTTCTGTATTTGGAACTGACAATCAAGTATAACGAAGTTCTCCTTTACTGACTTCATGGATTACTGAATCGCCACTAACAGGCTTTGCTTTGATGGGGAAACTTTCCAAACATTTGCAAACATTTTTCATGACAATTCATTAAAATCTACTTAAGTTGACAACCCACACCTTTTCATTTAATCCTGTTTATCTCTCCATACCAAACTGTAGGCAAACCGTGAATAAAAAGGCGTCACCAAAGCTTAATCTGCCGGCCTGTACTTTTCATGACCAGCACCGATCAGTCATTATCATCTGGCAAAGGGTGTTTCCTTGAAATATAGGCAATCCCTTAGGATCACCAGTGTATGTTTTCATTGGAGGTAACTCAAGAAGACTCAAGAAGGCTCCTTAATCATGCATTAGCCTGAGCTCAAACAGCTGAACAGGCAGGTAGAGACCAATCACCTGAGCCCAACTGAAACTGAACCCTGCTATCTTTCAGACTTCGAATGAGTCGTCACACAAGATGCCAAAGAATAGCTTAAGGTTACAACAATAAACGTTACTGCTGTGTATTAGACGCAGGGCAGAACAATGCTGGTAATGTTTTTGTTGTAATAAATGTGAACAAGGATTAGAAATATATAGATAAATCATTCCCAAACTGATTGTCATTAAAAATGCATTGATATAATGTGGTTGATGATGGTCCTGCATTGTTTTCGACTACAGTTATTTGGATCTAGTTTGTTGAACCATCTGGATGTCATCAATTGGTTAGAGGGAGGCTAACTTGCATATTACAGCTTTCTGTGAAATTAGTACCTTGAAGTTCAGTATCACAATACCAACTGGGAAACAACATGTTACCTTTGTTGTAACATGTTGTTTGTCAGTTGGTGTGGTTATACTGGGGGTGCAACCTTTTAGTCATGAGTTTGGCTGCCTACCGCCTACAGGTTTGAGGAAAAGTATTCCAAAGGAAACAGATCAAGGCACAGAGACAATTTAACCAAAGACATAAGATACGAGCTTCAACTGTGCTCATATTTTGAGAACTGATAAGGCCGTGATCTTCTATCTAATTACGGCCTATTCAGGCTACAGGCAGAGATTGTGGCAATGACCTCAAATAAGAATGCCGTTGTTTCATTCAAGCTTTAACACTGATTGTATCAGCACTGATTAGCTTTTGAAAACGTGCCATGATGAAAGGCCTTGAAAGCAACACCTACACGCAGCAGTCCAGCTGCATGTATGTGCTGTGAACTAAAAAGCAGAATGCTTGCCAATGTTCCCAGTTGAAAACATCTGATAATTGGACACATCCATTCTCCACCAGATGCTGAAAAACTTTCCAGCCCACAGATCCCTCTGAAACCAATGACAGCTGAAGACGAGCCTCCGGCGAGACCCAAGGTCTTGAATTAACACCTACGGTGCACATTTCAGTCCAGCTGAACAACATAAGAGCTCATTCTCAACATTTGAAACCAGACAAGAAAATAACGCTTCTTCAGAGGTAAATCCTGATGCAAGAAAAACAATGCATCAAATTCTGCTGAGCAGCGGTATAATCAGATATGAACTTTCAGCCCTGGCAGCATTTTAAGATGGCGAAAAAGCAGAGAATAAGCAGAAAGCAAGGTCAGTTTGCAATCAGAGGCTTCACATGGCGAACACAGGAGAAAAAAGGTGACATTTTAAAGGGAAAGTCCACCAATGTTTCAACATCCTACCACTGTGAACGACTGTGTAAATTTCAGTTTCTCTACGATAGAGAGTGTTTCACAGAGTGTTTCACTTTGCTAACATGTCAAATTAAGCAGAAATTTTGAAAAATCAGTAGAAGTCCTCTTGATACAGGAACTATGCTTTATGTGCTGGTGTTTCCTATACCTCATCAAATGCTACACTTCATCAATGATACTCTAGATGCAATAATGTACAGTGCAATAATGAATAATACCTGCATTAGCCAAGGGTCATATCAACCCCAATCAAGAGTCTGAGAGTGGGTGCACACTTCATTTCCTCACTCTCATAACTACACACACCTATATGATATTATTTGAACCACTTATCTTTAACCAGTGTCACTGAGGGGCGATAAATACTTATTAGATTATAATTTATGGATATTAATCATAGGCTAAGCCAGAGAAACACCCTGGACAGGTCGCCAGTCCATCACAAGGCACACACACACCTATCGGGGGAAAATGAAGCATCTCCAATTCTAATGACATGCATGTCTTTGGACTATGGGAGGAAACCGGAGTACTGGAGAACTCCACAACGAAAGGACCCTTGGCCATCTGGTTGGGAATCTAACCCAGGACCTTCCAGCTGTGAGGTGACAGCGCTAAACATTGCACTTACATTCTGCCCTAACTACAGTATAGATGCTAGCATATAGCATATAGATATTAGTCTACAGTATGTAGATATTAGTGTATAGTATATGGACATTGTAGCAAATTGATATTAATATATAGTATATAGATATTAATATATAGTATATAGATATTAATATATATAGTATACAGATATATCATTTAGATATTAATATCTAGTATATTATTCTGGTTTTAGAATAACTGTCATTGTAGTTACTAATTAATCCATCCATATCTCAATAACTGAATAATATCCCTATAGTTTGACATGCAGATCATCTGAAGGCCAAAAACTGTTCAGCAATTCTCAAGCTAATAAATATGAGCCTGAATGTGTTAAATGTCTTGCGGCATGGCTTCTCTGGCAGCATTTTATGGGTGGAAAAAACAGACCCAAGTCAATACTCACAAAGGGAATGCTCCCATTTAGCGGTTTCATATGACTGAATGGGCAAAGAGAATCAGCAAAAAAATCAAAACTCCACTTCAAATTCCACTGATGGGGCACGTGTTCATGTTTCAGTGGAGCTGTAGCTCAAGGTGGCTGTCACAAGCACTGCACTGCAAAGAAAACAGTCCATGACTGCTGAAGTTTATAGCAGACAGCACAGCAGCAGCAACAGCAGCGCATGAATGGGCTTGATAGACTTGAGCAGCTCTGAGCGTCTGTTTCCTTGCACGTTTCCACGGAGATTAAGAGCGTGGAAAAAACAGAGTGGGAGCGGCCTGGATTTCCTGGGCTTCGGCTGGTGGGACGTCTATAGGAGCCCTGCCTAAAACGCTGAGAGCAAAAGACTCTGCTGGGATACTATAATGACACTATTGATTGTGTGTTGTCAGGTCTTGACATGCACACTGAACAATATACACTGGGACTAACTCTGCACTATACTGACATGCTGTGTGTGTGAGTGTGTGTGTGTGTGTATGAGGCTGGCCCTAGTGGTGACAGCCTTAGAAGAAGAAGTCATGCTTTACAACATATTCTTTGTTATTCACTACTGTGATATGTAAATAAACCTCTGACCTATCACTGCATGTTGTTGTGTGTTGTAAGCATCCTGACCAATCACAGGTGTTGCCCCATGAATCAATGCATGTAAATGATCCAAAAAAACATAAACATTTTTAGTTTATCATTAACAACATCTCATAAGTCATTTATTATATGCCCATAATGTGGGTTGTGTAATTGAGTAGGACTACAGTATAAATTGTATTTCTGTCACTAACATTGCTATAATTGTTAAGGGATGGATGTCGCCTGAACAATGTACCCAGTCCACGATTTGTTTTGAATCATGATACTAAGTTAATGACTGAACGTTCTCACAATATTTGACATGAAATTTCAATGAGGAAAAATTATAACTGTACTCAGTTGTTTAACAATTTACACATGAAACTAACGTTGTGTCACGAGGCTGGCCACGAGGCCAGCACTCGGAGCTTCCTGGAAGTAGGCAAGAAACAGCAGGAAACCAGGAATCCATTTCCAGACTTTGGATTTTGTTTACAGAAAGGAAAACAGGCTCGAGGGCCAGGAACCAAACTAAAACAGAAATGCTGGATCTACAGAAGACACATCAGGGGGCTCTAGAGCGATGGACAGACAGGGGAACACTGACAGACACAGACCTTAAATACACAGACACATCAGACTCATTACAGACAGCTGAAACTAAGGACCTGACTAACATAACACAGCTGACTGACAGGGAACACGTGGGACAAGGAACTAAACAGGCAGAACTTCAAAATAAGGGACACAGGACAAGACCAGACACACAGCAAACCTAGAACAATGAAAACCACACAGGGGAAACATGAACCGAACAGAACAGAACTAGAAAAGCAACTAAAAAGCAGTGGCATTCGGCCTGCCACTGGCCGAACCGTGACACGTTGGAGTGACATCACTAGAAACAATGGAGTTTATACCATAATTAATAGAATGCTTATTCCCAACGATGCATCGTCACATGACGCACGCCATCACATTTTAAAACTATGATGAGTGCTTCATGAGTGCCCTCATATGGATTAAGTGTTTACAGTTTCACGAGTATCACAAGTTGCATTGTTACACCAGTACACACAGAAAAGGCACTAACAATTACACAAATAAAATCACTTTTAAATTAAATTAAAATTGTATTATTAAAAAGTAAAAAATGTATTCTAATATGCAGTATTACATTAGAATACATTAGAATGAATTATTATGGAGAATGTTTGCAGGGTGAGATCTGCAGGTGTTTATATAGAGGCGTGCTCAGCAGTCTGAAAACTCTCCACAAGGGAGAGCAATCCTGTTCTGCACAATCAAGTATTTAATAGAAATTGCAGACTCTAAGAGTAGGCTGACTAACATTTGATTGATGCAAAAAAAACTATTAAAAGGTTATTCCTGTCTTTAATTCTACCTCTCCGTGTATTTATTTGATACACATTAGCCACTGGTGCACTCACAACACATCCAACAACAAGGAAAGTCTTGTGTTTCTTTTATACAGTGATAGAAAACAGAAGCCCACAGAAAGCTCCCATTGTACATGCTGACACATTATACTATGGCCAACAGGGACATGCACATTTAAAAGAGCTACTGAATATTCTAACAACATTTTTAAGAGAGAAGAATTAGGCTGAGCTGCAGGGAAAACACTGTACCATAAACCTGTTCCTTTTGACATCCTTTTGATTTATTCAACACAGTTTGCATATAATCTGGCCTGCAGCATTCAAATCGGTGAGCCGCTGTAGGCTTAGACATAATTATCTTTAATGAAAACCTACATAAGTTAATAGTAGGTCAGACAACAGCGGTGAGACATGAAAGAGCTGGGTGATATGCAAGATCTGAGCTAATGAGCACAAACCTAGGCCGGCACATCTACGCAGCCTATAAAAAGCAGTCAGATAGGCAAACCACATACAATGATGTCATTGCTTTATGGTCATCATGCACACAGTTGTTTGCAAAAGTTTAAACGCCCTCTGAAAGAAAGTTAGCATTTTCTACAGGGAACAAATGTACATAATTAGTGCACAATTTCTACAGTCTAGTACAAACAATAAAACACGAAACATAGCTTTTGCACAGGCCACACGGTATGTTTTAGATTTGTGCCCAATAAGTTAAATCAATCCAATAAATAGATATTGAATTAATCCAACTGTGCATTAAAGACATGTATGTATTTTCACTTCAACAAACTGTAGTTTGACCAAAATAGTCTGATGAAACAACTCTGAAAAAGTGAACAGGGAGACTATAGCTGTATAGAAACTGTAGTGGACCATAGAGACTATAGTGACACAACAATACACTGTTTGGTAATCATTATAATGATATTTGGGCTCGCTGCAATGCTGATATGAATGAGATGCTAATTCAGAAAACGTCTATCTAATCACAAGACTATTTACTACTATATTTTCAGCAACTGCCCAATCATGGATGTTGTTCTGACCACAGAATTTACATGATTCAACAATAATTTGTTTCAAACACATTCACACATCAATACATTGAGAGGATATAAAGGTACACCAATGCATTGAAAGAACTCTTGCAATCTTGTAAACTATTATAACAGAAATATAAACAGAAATGCCCATATGCTCGCCCCATCATACCACCTAAAGAATCACTTTGAAACGCCTTGAAATTGTTCCCCATGTTGCATCCCATCTTTGACTAGAACACTAACCCATCCCATCAAAAAGAAAAGAACCCAGCCAACAGCCACAGATATACTGTTCCAGTAAATGTCCTCCTAACTGCCTCAGCAGCCACACAGCATCCACATGCTCACTGACAAACTAGAGCACATTGCGAAACCACAGTGAAAGCATGTAGTTATAAAACTTGACTGAACAGTTGCACAAGCAGCATGAAAACAAACCGTTTTAATACAAAGAGAAACTGTAGCGCTGAAGCTCTGTAATAATCTAAAAGCACCTTCGCTTCAGTATAAAATCAACTGTCTAGGAGTTGCTGTAACTTCACAACTGAATATCATAGAAAGAAGTCTTCCCCAGTCTGCTGGGAAGGAGCTCTTGTCTTCTTTGTGACTTTGTTGTCACTGAGACCACTTTACTGAAGTAATACTTTTGAACAGTTGTGTTACACACCGCAATAGATATGAAGAAATGGAAAGAATAACCATGCAATAAAGCCAGTATGCACAGTATCATAACTAGTATCACAAAATTCTAGTTACAACATTGCAAAAATGTAATTACATGGCATAGTCTGGTAAACCTAGTCTGAAATTTGGAAGGTGCATGCCCATTGGCCCATTGACTACTTAAATATTATGTAAATTTGATACTAAATATTATGATAGTAGTAGTATTTAAGTCATTCTGAAGTCAGTGCTGAATTTAGACACCCAGTCCCAGTTCTACAACACAGTAAAGTAATGACGTGTTTCTGAGGAGATTAGTAAGGTTAGTTAGCTCCTGCAGGATAAAAGCTTAAAACCTGGCTACAGGGATGCAGTGAGAGTGAAGTGTACCAGTCAGTCGAAGCCTTGGGGTTCAGGATGTCCTCTTTGGCCGTGAGGAGGGACAGGCTGTAGGTGTCCAGGTTGATCGCTCGCATCGTGATGCTCTGGTGGGAGGCTTCCCTTTGTGCTCGTGCAGTCCGGCTGAGTATCCGCGTTAGTTTGTGTCCACGCGCATTCACGCACGCGGGCGATACTTTGCGTTGAAACGGGTGTAAACAAGAGGCGCGCGGGGAGAGCTCGCCTTCTCGCGCCTCATCAGCTCCACTCTGCAGCGCCACAGAGGAGGAGGAGAAGTTTTCTGAAAGGCAAAAGCCCCACCTCCCGTCAGAGCAGGAAAAAAGGAGCTGCAGGAGTTTTAGGGAGGACGGACTATGGTTGGGTGGGTTTTGTCGATTGTACGGTCGAACTGAACTGAGACTACTGGACAGATAAGTATATGCAGGGAAAAAAGTCAGTTGTGAATGTTCACTTCTGATAAAGTGGAGTGAGGGGATCTTCCCAAAGAAGAATTTTGATGGAGACTCAAACTCAAAAAGGCTTTAAAATGCCTTTTTTCTTGTTTGTTTTTTTGTTCCCATTAATGTGGTTCAAAGTATACAACGATGTCAAAAATACCTTAAAAAAAAAGAACAAGACATTTCATTAAAATACTCAAGTCCAGTGTTAAATTAACCCTTATTATACAGATCAAAATTATATAATTTAGAATTTCTAAATTATTATTTGTTACTAAATGCGTATTCTATTATATGTTAAATAAGATGACAAGGTAGTACTACAGGAATATTATGTTAGTGCAAAAACTGTTATAGAACATAACACAATGTAAATGTACAGTATTATATAAAATTGCTCCATAAAGCATCTAAGATGATCAAAGGAGAGATTTCTGAGGAGATTAGATAAAAGACGGCAGTAAGGCGCCAGATAATAAACATTTAAAGCATTTTTCTTTGAGAGACGAAAGCTTTAAGATTCACTCTTGCATAAGAAAAATGCCTTTTATATTTTCTTCCAAAAAGAATCTTGCTAAAGGTAAGCGGTGGACTCTAAATACTAAAAAAAATTGCTATTGTATTAAGTTAGAGATTTTATGCCTCCTGTTTGTTTCCAACACTTATAACTGAATAACTTGTATTTCCTTTCTCATTACCAATATTTGGCCATTTGTTGTCAAAAAATGAAGGCTCTTTGCCTGATGATGTTAATTTTATTATTTAAAAAAAAAAAAGCAAAATTGACGTTAAACTCTACTTTAAATTAGAGAAGTGGACTTCTCTGTATGGCTAGATTTACATATATGTAGAGTCCTCTGTATTATCTGCCACTGATTGGTGTTAAACCTAGATCAGACATGACACAATATAAACAACAAAACTGCAGCGAAGCATCTTGAATGAACTGGCTTTTAAGATTTTGATGTAAACAAAATGGCTGACTGTGGTACTTTCAAGGCATTTAAAGGCAGCAGGTTGTCCTCTGACAGGCCATTGAGCTGCCACTCGCTCCGTGCAGGCATCCTTTAGGAACACTTGGCAGCCAGCAGTGAAGCCTTTTACAGTGGAGCTGATCTCTGGAGAGCCCCTTCCCTATCAACAGTGCCAATTTCATGGGAACTGAACTTGAAGCAGCCTCGGTTTAAAAAGAGCAATGGATTTGTCTCCTCGCTCTGTAATGGGGGCATGCACAACAAAACACCCCCAACCTTCTTTCTCACTCTGTCACACACATACACACACTTTTTCAGACCCTTGCTCTTCTCCCGTAGGGTGTTAATAGGGAGCCCCCCCCCCCCCCCCTTTACTCTTCTGAAAAGGCTTTAAACTATATGTTAGGATCTTGTTGTGAGAATTTGATTGCATTCAGTCCCAAGGCATTAGTGTGGTCAGGTATTGATAAGTTGGAAGATTAGTTCTGGATCACAAACACTACTCCAGCTCATCCCAAAGTTACTGTGTGGAGCTCAATCACTCCAGAGAATCTATCTGCACTACTCCACAGTCCAGTGCTGGAGGGGCTTTATACCCCTCCGTCTGATGCTTGGCATCAGGCATAATTACCTTTACCTCAAGTGCACCTGCTTCCAGAGATGTTCACAAGTCTCGGTGGCTCGGTGACCCCTTTCCAACGACCCCTCGAAAACCGCTATTAGCTAAAAACCGTTCACCTCGGACAAAAGTGATGGGACACCGGGGCGAGGTGAGCGGTTTTCGGGTCGTTGGAAAGAGTGCGAGATATAAATAAATAATTCCATGAAATGAACATGGTTTACGAGTTATGATTCATGAGTCACAGCACCCGAGTCCAAGTCAAGTCACAAGTCTTTGTTTGTGCGACTTAAGTGCGACTCGAATCCGAGTCCTGACAGTGCTCTTCTATGATAATTATACAGGGGGTGTGTGCACAATACCTTTATTCCCATATCTAAACCTAAATAAGCATCTTTCCTCATGAGGGCCAAGCAAAATGTTAAAAATGTCACTCATCCAAAAGGAAGCAAAAATAACCGACACCCGCACTCTTTTCTGCAGCTGTTTTTCAGAGTAGTGAAATGAAAACCTCCTTGTTGTTTTTTTGCACCTGATTTGCTTTGTGTGGGATTTTTCAGCTCATGGTAGGTCCTGATCGTATCTTCCGTTGTTTTCCTTTGTGGCTTAGATCTTAGATCTGTTTCTCTAGAAACTCATTTGGAGGAAGTGTGAATCACTCGATATGTGGGACCTTTCCAGAGGTTTGCAAGCCATTAAAAACGGTCACAACAGTCCCATAAAGGCAGAACAAAAAAACCATAAGGTTTCCCTCTAGACCATACAAATGTTGATTCTCCACAAATCAGCATTAAATCATCTTTACTTACTGATTAAGGCAGAATTATGATGTCACTCTATAATATCAAAACTGTGTAACTCTGTCTGACTGAATATGTCAAATTCCCTTGATATTGGGTTAGACTTTTATGACCAATGGACCAATTATGGCCAGAAGTTGCTTGGGACTAAATCATGTTTCATGAAAGTATATTAATGTTCTTCCACATAGAGTTTTTGTAGTGTTTTTGCTCGCAGCCTTGAACAGAAATCATACACACAACTCCCAGGGCTTGGCGGCTCCAACATGACATCATGCTTTGTGGGCCGCGGGCCAACATTAAACTCACAGCTGCCTGCCTACAGCTCTGTTCGTCAGTGGGGGAGGAACACTGAAAAATGTGCATATACACGGAATCTTTCCACAATCAGCAATTGTTGGAGCCCCCCAGACCCCTCCCCAGTCGACAGTTTACTTACTTTATGACACGTCACATGCCTGGGAAACCTAGGATGCATCATAACTTCCTGTCATTAGCCTTGCTCTGTGCCCTCTGTAAACAGTTTTGCTCAGTCATGCTTGACTTCACAAATTTCTTGGAATTTCCATTGCAAAATCCTGGACGTTGTTTGGGGTGTTTGCACCGGTTTGTTTTCTTCGACAGAGACATTTTCCAATTTTATCACTAAAGCTTTTGGTCCTCAAGGTGATTCACACAGGAATAACATTATTGCAGATTAGTGTGTTCTCAGCTCAGCTATGATGAAACACCAGCCTGACCCATTTTGTGTCAGATATTCCAAAATATGACTGCATGATTCCTAAGGGACTTTTTTTGCCAGTACATACATTTGCCAGTAAAGGATACGTTCTGAAAAAATATATATTTTACATGATTAAATCCCTCCTAATGTGTTCACCAAGACTTGTCCACACTACTTTGCGCTGGAGCTGTAAGGCTGATATATTAAGTCATTAAAGATTTACCATCACACAAACTGCTAGATCACATTTGCCTCAAACACAATCAAGTTTATGTAAAATGGACTTCCTTGTATGGTTTCTGACAGGGTATGGACAAAATTATGAACAAAACTTAGTCACTACTACACTACTAAGCTGTGCAGCATATACTTATACAGCATACATTTGACCATTTTGACCATTTAAATCCCAAGGGAGTCTGAGATTAATTAATGGCCTGCATGATGATTTAGGCATGCATGGCGCTAATTATTGGGGTAATAAGCTTCACTGCCTTAAAGAAGCAAACAATGGATGGCAAACATTAATCAGCTACATTAGAGGTAACTGGAGAATTGGGTAAAACACTCAGAACATTTCTTCTAGAGGTGGGCATAGATTAATTTTTTTAACGCCGTTAATCTCATTGGAATCTTGCCGATAACCCCCCACCCCACCCCCCCACCCCCGACAGAGAGACCGAGACAAGTTTAAAAGGTGCATGAACTGGACAAGTCACTGAAATATCATGGTGAAATTCATCATAACTTGCGTAGTATAGACCCAGCTCCCTCTGGAGGGGTGTGTGGGGGGGGATATTTTTTTTATCGCGCGATAAGGATCTCGCGCCGTTAACGGCCCAGCACTAATTTCTTCATTTGTCTTTTGGCTGAAAACATGATCTAACAATCAGGTTTCTCTGTTTTGTTGACCTGACAGGGAGGTCATAGTTCAAAAAGAGTAGGATATGAACACCACACCAGGGGTCATTCCACAACCTTTGCCCCCTCTCTTTTGTGTGATCCTGTGATTTTCTTACCTTCTGCGGTTCTTCTTATCCTTTCAAAATACCATGCTTTCCAAAAACTCAAACTTCTAGACTATGGAAAGAATACTGGGCCTCCAGCACAGCATTGCCTACACGTTATCAAGCACATCCTTGTAGTGTGTTTTCCTTTGCAAGGGCGTGAAACATGCTTGATATTATATCAAGTTGTACATCAAATCAGCCCCCACCCCACTGTGTTTTTATTATAAGCAGCCAAGGGAAAAACACTGCTAGAAGTGGATTTACTTTCTCAATCCTCCCATTCTATTTCAGTCCAATCTCATGAAAAGCAGTGCATTGTTCCCGACATACAAATGCCAGCGTCCAAATGGGTTCAGTGCAATCTGTGGACAAACTGTTGAGATCGATGGTTAGAAAATGGTCGTCTTCTGTGGACTAGGCTATCTGTGCTTTTTTGGGGTAATCGGTAGATGACAAAATCTTGACCACAGTTTTGAAATTTAGGAGCTATCCAATGTTGTTGCGGTCTTTTCCAAACACTGAACAGAGCACCAACACCACCTCGCTTTATAGCCACGTTCTAACACACACATTTCTTGACCCTGTTTTTGGGATACTATTGTGTATTTCGTGTTTTCCCTGTTCCAGCACAACCACCTCAATTCAAACTGTGGTCTGATATGTTACACCTTACAATAACATGAGTTTCATGTGTGGATTGCATATATCAGACTCTATTTACACTTTTTTACTGAAATGTGTCCCTAGTGTGACCAGATGAGAGCCAGTTTTACTTTCCCCACATCAAAACATTCATCATTTCCATTTTAATTCCAGGTACTTATTGTAAACCTGGTTTCTCCCTAGTTACTGCCTGCCACTCCAGCCTCGTCTATACTCTGATAGTCAGCATTCAGCAGACACATCTCTGCACTTGTAAATATGCAAATACAGATGAATGTGGTCAAAGTCCACCTCTGACCAACTCTGACTGTGGTTTGAGTAATTTAATCACAGTGCATCCCGAGCGTTAACTGCCTTTTTATGCAAATTCAAACATGATCTGATCACCATTACCGTAAGGTGTAAACAGCTTTTTAAATCAATTGGCTTTGTAAATCTCAGTTTTGAAATCACAGTGCAGAGCGTTCCAGGTATTTTTAAAACGTAGTTTGGGGAAAAAATTTAATTTACACAATTTTCTACTTATGCCAGATGTAAACAATCAGACAAGAAATGTTTTAATACTGGAGCTCTGAGGCTTACATTGCTAACAAACAGTAGGGGCACTATTCTATTCACGTCAGAGCATGCCTCACTTTCATGCCATGTGTACATATGGCGTGAAAAAATAAATCATTTTGTGCATATTTCTAACTCGTAGTGGTGCTTTTTAAATCTGTTGTGGCTGGACATGTTGTTGCCACATTGCCATTTTAAAACAGCGAAATGACATAGCACTATTGACCAACAAAACCCAAGTCCAAAGTATTATTTAACAATATTTAAGTGGCCTGTTTTAGAAAGGTGCAGGTACATGGTGCTTGTAATAGACACCAGCACATGCTTAAAGTGCACTTTTTATTGTATTATTTCATTTCATTGATATATGTTTTATCATAGAGTACAATAGCTCCTTTCATGAAATAATAGCAGTTAATGACACAGCGAAAGAACTTAAGTAAAAAATAAACTGTTTTAAAAAAGAAATCAAGTAAATTATCAGAATTGCGTACTGACGATAGGCTATTTGACGCACGTGGGTATATAAACACAGCAGGTTAAGGGTGTTTGCAAGAACATTTTGCAAATCTGGAGGAAAAAGTTAAATATAAATATAGAGTCAATGATCAGCCGAGCATGTTTTTCCAGGCAAACATGCTGTTATAATACCAACTCACCATGGCTCATGCGCCCCTGCCTTTTGACTCTGAGGTGATGTGCCATTCTGATTGGTCTATTGCATCTTTGACCCAAAACACAGCTCTAAAGAGTTGGGAGAACCCTTTTGTCCATGACACTGGTCATGGAACATGCCCATAAACTTTAGCTGTGCCTTGTGCTTCACACTTTGAGTTAGATTGTCAAAATAGAATCTTTGTAAATCTCTAAAAACATTTCTCAACCTGCTTAAACTATATCCAGTTCTACAGATTCTCCAGGCTTGTCAATGTGGTTTAGGACACCGTCTGACTTACTTTTAGCTATAAAAACTTTTAGTGGAACATAAACGCGGATGAATGTTTTACTAATTTTTGCTAGTTTTTTTATGTACCGTATCATGTGACCAAGATGAACATTTTTTAAAATCAAAATAAAAGATCTTTCAGACAGATAATCAACAAAATATTTTGATTCTGTCTTTCTGTTTGGTACTAAATGACTCATGGACCGATACCGTCTGCACTCCAGTGGTTGGGAACCTCTGCCTTAAACCAAATCAACAAGTAGGTACTGCCTTAATGACGATGAAAAGTTTTAATGATGTATTTTTACAGAAGAAATTTGGGTAGACTATTAGTCTCACAGCTCCAATGCTGAAATAAATAGGAAAAATGTGAACTCCACAATCTCTGGTGTATGAATACATCTAGGCTTTAATATTGTGTAAAATGTTTTTTGTTGAACTATTCCTTTAAGTAACAGAGAAAGAAAACTAGGCAAGCTGTGCTTAGCAGTCACAACAGAAGCACAGTCAGTGTGAGGGAAAGGGTTAAATCCAGTAAGCAGAGAGAACTGTGTACTGTCCTACAGGGGCAAATGACTTTTCAGCTTTCTTGTCTGTTAGCCTATGTTTGCATACATGTGAAAACAACTAAAAACATGTTTAATGAAAGAGGTGGGGACATATTGAAAGCTGTGGGAGGTGCGCCTGTGACATTACACTGTGAATGTAGCCATGCATGTAATTTGCATTTACACATACACACAGATGCACGCCTCATGAGCAGGACTGTAAAAAGATACAAAGAGATAATAGTACGAGAGGGAAGTAGCTATTAAGCTGAGATTAGTTTGTCAACTAAATTACAATGATATTATTGTTTTAAAAGTATAATTATTAGGAAAAACGGCACTTAAGTATTATAAGTATTAAGTATGTTTTACCAATTAGAAGCACAAACTTAAGTAAACCTAAGGCTGTTGATTATGAGGTAACTGGTTTAGCTAATGTAAGCTAACATTCAAGATAAGCTAATAGGTAGTAAACTTGAAACTTACAACCTTAAGACATTCAGTAACACTTGACCTATAAATCCTTGATGACAGATGATATAAACTTTTATTTTAACATTTTACAAAGGTCCATTTTAACAAGCGCCACTTGACAGTTTTCCTCTAGAAAGTGTATTAAACCTTGCTGGAATAAGCCTTTATAAATGTCTGTGTAGGTTAATGTGTGTTGTTTATAAAAGACTTGTGTAGATGCCATGTAGTCTTATGAACGTGTCACTAGACTTTTACTGTGTAAGCATAATTTTAACGAAAGTAAAGTGACCATTCCGTCATACATGAACACACCACAGCACAAACAGCAACACTAGGCCACTAACAGCCGTACTCAATAATATACAGTTATTCTGTGCAAAAGAGACTTCAAGTAATGTCAAGTCAATCACGCACACAGACAGATCAATAATGAGGGAAGGGCGGGATTACAGTTAATCAATATATCTATATATAAATTAGGGCTGTCAGTAGATTAAAATATTTAATCGCGATTAATCTCATGTTTGCCATAGTTAACTCGCGATTAAT
>JBBPDC010177197.1:0-16323 GCA_037974485.1 Hemigrammopetersius urotaenia | reverse complement strand
ACACACACACACACACACACACACACACACACACACACACACACACACACACACACACACACACACACAAACAAAATCAAAAAGTGCTTTATTCTGGACCACTGCAACACTCCTAATAGTCCAAAGGAATTGGTCACTGGAAATGGGAACATATGGATGAAACATGTATCAGTATCTGAAAACTTTGTTGCTCCTCAAGGAAACTGCTTATTTTATAACTGCATAATAACACAGAGACAAGAACAATATCAAATAAGTCCAATAAATAAGTCCCTTATAGTTAAGTGAACTGCTTGCAACACAAATGTTGATTAGGATGTTTCAGCACCTAATGGAGATCGGGTGAATATAAATAATATTGACATAAGTAGTAATATTTCACCTGGCAAGACTATTTTACATAATAAGATAATGCACATAATGATGATGCTTTAGGACCCAGGAAGAAACAGCACAATGTTGCACAATGTACATAATAATAAGATGATGTAGTCACATAGTCACCACGATTTAAACACAATAAGAAATTGCACAACAAAGTAGCATCAGGTTATTGCACAGATTTATGTGTGAATGTACAACAGAAGGAGGAGTTATAGAGTCTGAACATTTTAACTACATGCCAGTACAACACAAAATTATACAACTGGAAAACTGAATGTATCAGAATAACCAATAAAAGGCTATCAGAATCTTCTAGAACCGGATTTCTCAAACACTGGGCCCCGGACCACTGATGTGCCGCAATGGCTTTTGATTGGGCCGTGAATATAAAATCAATTGGCTATTTAATACCCTCCAGTGTTGCCAAGTGGGTCTTGGCAACATGCTGTGATAGATAGGTGGGTCTTAATGTTGAAAAGATTGAGAACCATTGGTCTAGAACTCCTGCATTACTGAGCAGAAGCCCGAAAACAATAAAAATCTAAAATAGCAAGCAGGCCTGATGGGATCTTGAAAGGATTGTGCACACATAAATTATTTACAATTGGCTATGCTCAAACTATTGATTCTGAGTGTAAGTTTTCCCTGACATCTGGAGGTCAGTTTTCTTTTCCAAGGAGCCTGGAGTGAGACAAGGCTGCTGTTTAAACCCAACATCATTCAATATCAGTATTAATGAAATGGCACCACTCTAAAGCGCTCTGCAGCACCTGGTCTTGCTCTGTATGACTCTAAGATTAAATTTCTGCTCCCTGCAGATGACCTGGTTCTGCTGCTCCCCACAGACCACAGGGTCTACAGTAAACCCTGGATCTGCTGGAGCAGTACTGCCAGACTCGGGCCCTGAAAAGACCGAAACAGTAAACCTCAGAATGATCAAAACTGTCATTTTTCAAATAAGATCCAGATCCCAGAGAAATGTTCTCTGCTTCACATTAGAGACACACAAGTTCTCATTCAAATATCAATTCAAATTTGGCATCAGTCAACTATAGAACCACTTCTGCTGTTTAGAAGTGATGTATGGGGATCCCTCTCAAATCAAAATTTGGACCAATGGGATGTCCTGCTGAAATTTTGTAAAAGTTTGTAAAAATGTCCTATTCAGAAAAAAACTACAAGGAACATTTACAAATCTGAACTGGGCCAATTTCCTCTAGTACCTAACCTTCAAAAAATGATTATTAATAGTGATGTAAAAAAAATTGTGACCCCCACTCATCACTACAAATCCTTGCTATGCTGAGGAGAACAAGAAATTCCTGCACCAAGAGTTCCTGCACCAACACTGTTACACATCAGTCTGACACACAGTTAAAATAAATCATATTACAAAACTAAAAACAAAACTTAATCACTCACTGGAACACACACACATACACACACACAGGTGGGATGCAGTTTATCTGGCCCTAAAACACACTGGAGCAGTGTTTGAGCACAGTGACTTAAACACAGAACCACGCTGACGAAGTACAGACTGAGTGGACACAGCCTGGCCGTACAGACCGGCCACAGCAGACACTCTGCCAGCAGTGAAACACTTTCTGACAGAGTGGGGAAAGTAAACAATTGCATACATTTGGCTTTCTGATATTTGAGAGGATTCACACCTAATGTAACCATTTCTCTAATAACGATACAGCAAAGAGAGCATCACCATGGCAGAACGATCTATCAACCCACCACACTCTATAGGGGCAGTGAACATTTTCAAAACGAGAGTTGTGTGAGAGAGAAAAAAATGAGAGCAAGGAAAGAGAAGAGCAGAAAATGAGCAGTGTTAGAGTGTGAGAGATAAGAAATGTAGAGTGTAGAGAAGAAATGAAAAAGAAAAAAGAGAATGAGAGCGAGAGAGAAAGAGCAGAAAAAGAGAAAGCAAAGAGCATCAGAGAAAGCACGAGGGAGCAGAGAGAAAGTGAGACAGAAAAAGGCAGAGAAAAAGAGACAGAGAGAGAGACTGTCTTTTTCAAAGACAGTGTTAGAGAATGTGTAAGAGAGAAAAATGAGAAAGAAAGAATAGACTGAGAGCACAAGAGAGCAGAAAAGGAGTAGGCAAAGCAAGTGTTAGAGAAAGTGTGAGAGAAAAGAGAGAAAGTGAGAGAGAAAAAGTGAGAGTGAGGGAGAAATTGGCAGTGGAGCAGTGTAAGTTGAGCTGGTCATCAATCACTCTCAGTAATGTTATGTAATACAGTGCACGGCTGGAGAAGAATGGGGGAGGCCCACATGAACAGCTGCTCCTTCTGAGCGTGCTCAGTCAGAGCCTGCGCTATTGTGGTATGGCTGAAAAACACGTGAGGTGGGAAAGGGGTGCATTGAAATTTCTATTACCAAGAGTAAATAAACAGATAGATAAAACTATGTTGATGTAAACGCTTTTATTTGTCCTACAAGTGGGGAATTTGATGTATAGTGATTTCAATTGGACACTAAATTTACTTCTAAAGTTACTTGCATGGCAAACACAGGACTAAGAAATCCAGGGTTTCCCACAAGACATTAAATATGAAGGTCATTTTTGCTTGTAAACACATTCTTTCTGACCCCACGTTTGCCACAAGACTATATTTTTCCATGGAGAATGCATATCTTTACAGTGTAAACAGACTTAACATGTGATCCAAGTGGGTTTCCATATCTAGCTTTGGCATCTACCATTATGGACTGCTGCAGCAAAACAGGCCTTTTCAGCCCATGTCCTGTCTGGCAAATGATTTGACGGCACGGCTCATATGATCTTCACTCACAGTCTGTGATGGCACTTGTTCAAGTACAGAATTTCTTTTGCTTGTGTGCGAGAGCAAGAGACAGCTGCCTGTACAGTATAGACTTTCACTTCTTTTCTTTGCATTTTGATCAATTTTCTCCCCAGTTTTGCCATGTCTAATTCCACGCATTAGATGTGCACTATTATATGCACTATTATGTGTAATAACAGACTTGGTATAGACTGCAGCTCCAAAACATTTGTGTTACTAGTAAACTGCATCAGCAGTCAATTTATTTATTTATCTGTAGTATTTATATCCAGCTCTCTTACAGACCACAGAATTTAGTCTATAAAACATTGTCTGAGTATTTCTGGAGAGTTTTATTTGGACTTTTATTTTATACATATTTTATGTTGTTCTGGTCTTTGTGTCTCTGTGTGTCTGTGCACAAGCATAAGCAATAAAGTTTTCTGATTTTGATCCTGAACTGGACAGCTCAACATGCTTGGAGGAGAACACTAACTACCAATAGTACCAGCATAGTTCTGTTTTTTACAGGATATTGTTCGCTATTAACCTTCTTCTTATTAATTTTCAGATAGCCAAGAATCTATCAGACATGTGTGATGTGAAGACCTACATGAACACAAACACAAACATACAGTAAAATATACAATAATATATTGATAATTCTATTATTTATATAACACTATATGTAGAAGAATAGTTTCCCTGCAAATCAAGTTCTCACGGTGTGCCCCTGCTACAAAGTCACTAAGAGTGGTGGACAATAACAAAGTACATAATAATGCATAAATCATTTATCATTCATCATGACACACTTGTTCTAAATTCCTCCCCTAAATACTGATTGTCTAATTGTTGCTTAGGAACCGTGACTAGAGCCAGGCAAGTCAAAAAATGCTGTAGTTTGGTGTGCGATATTTTTTTAAACAGGTACCCCAAGAGAAAAAGAGAAAAAAGAGACATTTGTTGTCAGAATATCTTGAAATACTTTTACCTTTGAAACTAGAATACATTTAAAAGCAATTTGATTTATGTATTTGTTCACAACAATGTTTACTCAGGTCTAAAGAAATTGCTTGTTTAAGCAAAGAAATGGCTGGTTTACTTCTTTGAGTTGAAAGGTTAATGTAACTAACAAACTAGCAGTTATCACACACGTGCCTCACATTGTGTCAAGTCACCTCAAATAGACTTGTTTATGTGGTATCAGACACTGCATGACTGTTTGTGTAATTTGCTTGATTGCTTGTTTTTGCACTGGTCTAAACCAAGTTGATGTGCCAGTGGTAGGCTAATGGTTGAAGTATACTATTGAGTTACCATAGCTGTGCATGAGTCACAGGCATGAAATTACATGAATGGTGAAAAGAGGTCCAGTTGGGGGTGGCTGGTTGTCATACCTCGTCATGATACAGTCCCCAGTGTGATAGCCCTGCCTGTACTGACAATAGTTGGGCCTTACACAAAGGTCATGGGTTTCTTCTCCTTCTCCACGGTCAAAGGACATGAGGGGCAGCTGGTAGCCTAGTGGTTAGGGTTTCTGTGATCAGAAAGTCCAGGTTCAATTCCCAAGACCGCTAGGCACCGCTGAGGTACCCTGAGCAAGGTACCGCCCCCACGCACTGCTCCCTGGGCGCCGTGTTCCTGGCTGCCCCCTGCTTCACTTGGTGAATGGGTTAAATGCCGAGGCAGAATTTCGTGCCGTTCACACTGTGTGCTGTGGTTTGTTCACGTCTGACCGAATGATCACTTTATATAGCTGCACTCGGAAGGCAGTAGGTTCTTCTTTTGGCTTCCAGCGACAACCCAAGCTAAGCTGTGTTGTCTGATAGTTGTTAGCAACACAAGTTCTGTTGCGCTTACATCTGTAACTGTGTTTGATGTGACAGTTTTATTAGGTAACCCAGAGCTGAGTTGCATGGTGGAAGCAATTAGACATATGAGCCTCTCTCCATCTCCAAAAAACACATAATAACAGGATGATCTTGCCGTGCAGTCAGAATGGGTAACGAGACACTATTCAGCTTCTGCATCTGTCTTTGATGAGGTCTCACAAGTATGCATCTGAATGACATACGATTAAGGTCTGTCGCATGGTATGAAAACGAGAGGCAGCGTGGAAATGTGAAAGGTATTCAGTTCTTGTGAAATCTGAAAGGTATTCAGTTTCCCAAACCTCAACAAACCTGCTGTGCCACCTCATCTTGCATTGTCTTGCACTGAAGGCAAGAATCACTGAAGCAGCTTTGGTACTGATCACTGGAGAGGTGCTACTGACTCCAAGTTATGTTTAATCACTGAGGAGCTTGATCAGGAATACTACAAGCCCAGTCACCTTTACTGACAAGTCCAGTGATCTTCACTTAGTACTAAAGGCAGTTTAATGACTTGCATGACTGAAAGTCTCCACAGACACAGAGCAGAAACGCTTTAATCCTTGTCAAGAAGTGCTTTGATCCTGAAGGTCCACTAGAGGCCCAGTTATAAGTTTGTGAAGGGCACACCCTGGGCCTGATGTTCAGGCATCAATCAAACACACTCTGCCAGAATGCTCTTCTTCATGCATATGCATTAGATGGAGGAACATAAAACATGGGTGGATCAACTCAAAGCTGGTGTAGATATAACACATGTGGCTAAATACATGGCTGGTTTTGCATAGTAGAATGACTTTACAGCCCTGCAAGCTATTTTGAAAGAACATTTCTGAATACCACTCTTTTTTCATCACTGAACTGACAATTTCTGTTTTGCCTTCAGCTTGTTGATGGCTCCATTGTCCTGTAAACCACGGCACAAACTGGAGCCATGTCCTGTTTAAATTTTTAGTGAGACGAATTTTAAATTCAGACGCATTGTGAGCAGTTGCAATCTGAGGTCATACACACTTCTGGCCCTTGGTGTTTAAAAGTTTGAAAACACTTCATTAAATGCTTCTTCTGACACCATGAGTGTTAATAGCAGTGTTTGTTCTATCTTTGCCGAGTAAAAGCCTCTATGCTTCTGGAGGGTGAAACTAGATGTTGAAACATTGCTTTGAGGATTTGATAGCAGCCGTGAGAGCATTAGGTCAGGTGCTGGATGGAGCTCCATCGGTGTAGAGAATGCAGTTCTATTTTTCCACAGCCCCAATAAAACATGTTTGGAGGCCCTCAAGCTGACTCTTGGCACTGGGCATAGTGACCTTACCTTTTGTGAACCTGCTCCAGTGGCATTTCATTGATCAGTGCTTTTTTGTGGAGATTATACAAACTGTGTGTGTGCTTAATTGATCTGTGTTATCAGTAAGTGACCTTCTATATGACTTTATATCTTAGATTTAGAAGGGCTGTCTGGATACTTTTGTCCACAGAGGGTACTTTATTTTGTGTGGATTCTATTATCAGGGTCTTTCTCTGGTTTGCATGCATGCTTTGTCTCCTCTTTGTCTTTCCATTCTTGCATTGCCTTCCAAGTTTTTGATGGCAGTGTCCAAACACCAACTTTCCCAAGCGGAAATTCACTTGTAGTGCTGCCTGTGTGCTGTTTCATGCACGCAAAACTACTTTCCTGGAAATGCACCATGTCCCATATGGTGTTTTGCTGGAGCAGCTTGTATTAATAACAAGACACCTTCCTCGATGACAGTTCTGTGACTCTTCTGTTTTAGTACAGACAGGAGACGTTCTGCTGTATAGTACTGCCATCTTATGGAAAGTCTGAGCAGTTACACCACAGACACAGCCGAGCACTCGATATGCAGGGTGTCTGTACATTGATGGATTCCACCACTTTTTCTTAATCACTGCAAAACGTAATGGTTGAGATGGTGGTTTGATGTGCATCGTATCGGAACAAATTTGTCAATAGTGGTTAGGTTCTTAACCTAACTCCGTATTTGTGTGTGGACAGCAAAGACAGAATTTCATTGAATCTTTAATAAGAACCCAGCCCATTTATTACTCAAACCCTCTAGTGAACCTGTACATGTCTCCCAAGATTTTATTTTGTAATCTTGAAAATAGTAAAATAAAATAAAATAAAAAATATTCTTTGCCTTTGCCTCCATGCATGGAGATTAAAAACACATTTAAAGACAAACCTTCTCAAATCTATTGTAAAATGATCAGGCAACATATTCGTAACTATTAATGTAATAATGTTCTGAGTGAACTTTTACAGGCTTTAAACTTGGTTCCTATAACTACCACTGTGAAAAATGTTCTCTAGGGAACAGAGCATTTCACCACTCTGAATGACATGATTTGCATTTCAACCACCTCATTATGCAGGAATTTTTGAAAACATTATGGAATTTCCCTTTAACACCAAACACAAGAACAATAAATGATTTATGACGTGTGTGTGTGTGTGTTGTATTTTAAGTGGTTATGATATAGCTACAATATGGGGTGCCCTTGAGCCAGGCATGTGACCCATGCTGATTGTAGGGTGTTACTGTGTGGCCCACCTGTTCAACCCCTTCACGCTGGAAATGAACTGGTGAGTCACTCTAAAATTCAGCAGTGCATAAATCTTTTTAAAATCTAAGATACATTTGTGTGAGAACTACAGGACTGAGCATCACAATCTGGTATTTTAACACATTAATATTCTTGGGCATGTCTTATCAACTTACCATTATTAAACAATTAACTCACTCTCTCAGAGAAGACTTAAAGAGAATTAAAGTTTAAAAAAAAAATAAAGTTTTTTTATTTTTACAAATAATCTTAGAACGATTTGCAACCTCTCTTTATTCTTTCAGAATTAAACATTCTGTTTTTTTCCTGTGTCTGTAAGACTGGTATATGTAAAGCTCTGTTCTGATTGATGGCCCTGTACTCATTCAATAAGCAATCAAAACAAAAGTTTTGATTTCTTTTTTCAGTGTGAATGGGTGGGGTTAACCTGCTGTAGGCTGAATAGATGGAGAAATTTAATATTTTTCTGACATCACAAAAACAGTGAATGCAAAACACTGTTTAGTTCCCATATATGGAATATATGGACTGGAGAGTGAATGCTATGTATCTCAAAGGCATTCGCATACAAAATACTATATATACACTATAGACATCAATATTTCAAAAAACGTTTCTACTATATTGGTCCATTACTGTTCCCGCATAATTGAGGCAGCTGATGGCCTTGTGGCCTCTGCAATCTGAAGCTTGTGGGTTTGAATCCCAGCACTGTTAGTGTCATCACAAAGGTACCCTTGAACAAGGTTCCGTCCCCAGACACTGCTGCCCAGGCCCCACATCGTTCGCTGCCACTGCTTCACTTGGTGATTGCAGAGAAAGAATTTCACACTTTTCAAACTGTGGAGGACATTTCTAATACAATGCACAGATATGCAGAGACAAGAACAATAAAGTCAAAATAAATCCAATAAAAACACAATATGAAATATACTCTGCTATATACATAAACACTAGGGTATTAATACTATAAATAAATAACAGTTAAGTGAATTACCAGTAAGACAAATAGTGATTAGGAGGATATTATTGCATATAACTGAGATAAAAGTATATAAGTAATCCTGACATAAGTAGTGATATTCACATGGTAAGACTATTGGACATAGTAAGATCTTGCACATAATGAAATGACATTGTACACGGTAAGACTATTGGATATAATAGTAAGATTCTAACTGTTATAATTATAACATCTATTATTGTTAGAACAATTAAATCACACTAAAAATGACTCTGGGTGTGGTCAAAGCAAGCACTTATATAAAGGCATGGATTATAAGGTCTGCTGTCGACACCATTCCCCTTCAGACTGATTGGGTCAGGCAGGCCTGGGGTGTTCTACCAATCTGCCAACGGGTTGAAATTTAAGACCCATACTCCCTCCCCTTTTCTCCTCCTCTCCCACTCCTGAACACTCCACTCAGACCAGTTATTCTGGGTGCCTTCTAAGATTTATGCCACACACTTGAATCGGTACTCAAGGCCGAGACAGCTGGATAGGTAAGGCGCTTGAGTGTGGCATTTGCATGGAGTGTTGGATTTAATTAAACCTTCCAGTGGCTCAAATGTGACTTTTGTACTAGTTTTGGCTTATGGAAAACAGCTCGCTAGAACCTCTGAAACAAAGAAAACTAGGATTTCTAGATGCCACCTGGTCTGAGTGATGCACAATATGTACTGCTGTGCTCTCTATGCTCCTAAATGAGCTAACCAAAGTCCATCTAGAAGAACAGCCCATATACGTTCATGGTACAAAAGCATGCAGCTGTGATATACCAACCAAATCAGTAGATACAATGGTGGACAGACAGATCTAAACCTTTCTGACCTGAAAGATAAAAACCACACAGCACAGGGCTTCAAAACTGAACCTGAGTCTACTAGAACTGCAATTCTGCAGATCAACCTCTTTTAAATAATAGAAATACTGTAGAAATTTTGAAATAATCCATAACAGAGTATAGAGTATGGAAGTTGGAAACACCAGCAAATTATTTTAATTAAATTTCTCTCTCTAAAAAAAAAAAAAAAAGACAAAAAATCTGCCTACATTCATTCTAATAAGCAGCCATGTGGAAGGCCCAGGTCCAGGACGTACTGACGACATGTAGTGGGTCACGTGACGCTGCGCAGACGCGCACACACATAGAGCAAAAAGTTGCTGTTAAAGACAGAAAAAAGAAAAGAATGATAGCTGTATTGCTTCTCGTGTTGGCAAAATACCAGTCTGAGCATGATAGAAGCAGAGTTTCATTAAAGTGCACGCTGCAGCAGCTGTCCCATACCGTGCATACATACACATACACACACACGGAAGCGCGTGCTACACACAGAGGTTTGATTTTCTGTGATTTACGGCGATTGTGGATGATTTTGAGCTCTTCCATGGTCTTCATGCAGCACAGACTCGTGCAAGCCCACACGAGTCTGTAATGCTGCACGGTAGGCTCCGATCATGTGTGTTTGCATGTCTGTGCAGAAACACGGGTGGGCTTTTGTAGCCCTGCAGCTCACTGCTTCGTATCAGATGTTCTCAGACGCAGGGTTAGCCCGCTTACTGCTACAAGCCAGCTAATTATTTTAGCTACGACCTGCTCTACTGATACAGCCTTAAATCTGCAATGCTTCGAACACTGTTTGCAGATAAAGCACCTTTTTAAAGACGTCGCCTAGCCCTTTATTGCACTGACCCCCTAATCCTGGTCTTCCATGCAGCCTTAAGCCCTGCACTGATCTGCAATATCACAGCATCACTGATGCTCAGCACTGCAAGTCGTCAGTGATGCTGGTGGCAGCCAGCCTACCCCTCCTTCAGCTAAAACGTGCCAACAGTTTCTTCAGTGGGGTGTTTTAGGCAGACCCTCTGGGTCAGTATTGTTTATGTGGTTCAAAAACACTTCTTGGGTCTCTTTCCAGTGATGACCAATACTTGTGTTTAGTGTTTTCCTGTGTTTATCTAGGCTGCTTTTATGGGTTGGTCTCACAATGCATAAGATCTGTAAGAGGTGACCTGTGGCTGATTACAGGTGCATTTGGTTTTAATTGTATCTAAATATGTTCCTCAGAAAACTAGGGGTCTCTAATGGTAACCATTAAGCATGTTCCCATTATGAGCCAATGTGGATCTTAGTCATCTTTTCACATCACGGTTTATAGATTTAGAATTCAACAGGTCAGTGCAAGGCTGAACAGTTTGGTTGAGCGGATGCTGCAGCCACATTTATCTTTGTTTTTTGAGTTATTTTCAAAATCATCTGTATGATTCAGTCTTGGACTTCATTCAGAGTGGTGTTATACTGAAATGGTGCATTACAGAGAAACTCTGACTTTCTTTATACTGGTAATGATAGGAAGCGACCCAAAGGTCTACAACATTCAAAAACAACCAGTAAGGTGAACATGCATGTCTTCTGAGTTCCTAGGTTTCTGCAGAAAGGACCGTCTCACATCAATAATGTTGTCTTAATGGTGTGATTTAGCAACATTTAGGAAAGATTCTGGTCATATCCTCATAACCCATGACCCACAGTGATACAATGAAAGCCCAAGGTGTTTTTGATTTTGATGGAAGATTATGGAAAAATAAAATTTTCTTTGCTAGCTGAAATGATAGGTTGCGTTTATGTGTCTAAGGAGCTTTTCTCTGCACTGCATGTGCAGCTGATTGTGAGCTCATTGTTCTACATTTCCATTTCCATTCCATTCTTCCAACACTTTTTTGGCAGAGGCTTCACCATGCCAGCAGATGAGGTCCGCCAGAGGAAGGGAGGAGGTCGCAAGAAGTCTAAGAAGGGTAAGGGGAAAGGGCAGGGTGGCAGTCCCAATGAGCGCAGCAGTAGTTCAAACGGACAGGATGAAGCACTTCTGCCTCCTCCTGTTGTGCCACCCAAGAAACCTGTGGAGGAGAAGAAAAGGACATTGCAGGCCAAGACTGAGGATGAGTCGTCCCTGGCGATCTGCCTGCAGGTGCTCTTCCCCTACCTGCTGGCTGGGATGGGGATGGTGATGGCTGGCATGGTGCTGGACAGCGTGCAGGTAGGTCACGTCTACTGTTGCCAGTGTTCTCGACTGATAGTAAGTCATTTTTTAGGTTCTTTTATTGCTGCATAATATTCTTTACTGTCAAAGATGACAAGTGAAATGGTACTGCTAATTCTCTCACATGTTGCGATCTACTGCTTCCACACTATGTGGACAAAAGTATTGGGACACAAATGTTTTTCAAGGTTTGGCCTAGACCCCCGACTCCCAGTGAAGGGAGACATTTTAGACAACGGCATGCTTCCAACTTTGTAGACCCAGTTTGTGGAAGAACCTATTCTATTCTAGCATGACTGTGCCCCAGTGCACAAAGCAAGCTCCATAAAGACATGGTTGGATGAGTTAACTTGACTGGCCCACACAGAGCCCTGACCAACACCTTTGGGATGAACTGGAACAAAGACTGTGAGCCAGGCCTTCTTGTACAACATTAGTGCCTGACCTAATGGATGCTCTACAGAATGAATGGACACAAATTCTCACAGGAATTCCAAAAGGGTGTGGAAATCCTTCCAAGAAGAGTGGAAGCTGTTATAGTTGCAAAGGGGGGGCCAACTCCATATTAAAGTCGAGATATTTGAATGTCAGACATCAGACAGTTTTGTCCATATAGTGTACATCATGCAATTGGACACCGCAAAGATAATTTGGATTTATTTTAATTATTCTAAGAGGTATGCTTTACTTATTTAATCACTTTCCACTTTGTGCTGATTTCTTTACATGTGAAGATCAAAGGGCAATGATGATACACTCCTGTGTGTGTGTGTGTGTGTATATACATCTACTTTATGTTGCTATTGCAGTAAAAAAAAATAGCTGCCTAACTAATAAACCAGCATCTCTGTTATGACTAAAACTGTACAGCTTAATATCCTATGCATCATCTTTTATAGAGTTCTTATGATGTTACATATAAAAATAAAAAATATTCCTGAAAAGCAAGTACTAGCTGAGTATTGTCTTACAGATGTGATTTGTCTGTGCTTTAGAAAGATTGGAAATTGTGTGAAAATTGATTGGGACTTTTATAATGTTTTTCAGCGGAAAAAATAAAATATTATATTACAATACATTACATTCATTTGGAAGACATTTTATCTAATATAACTAGAATATGATGGGAAATGGGCCTTTTATGGCAAAACGTGTACAGTAAGTTCAGTGAGAGCTCTTTTAGGCCAAATGTCAGTGGGTTCGGTACGGCGGATGGGACCGAGGTTGTTATATACTGAAGGGGGTGTATAATAGATGAGAGTGGATGTGGTGGGGTGGTAGCAGGACAGATGAGGATTGGATGGAGTGTTTGCTGCGTCATTGTGCTGTCTCAGGGCTCCCTCTGTGGAGCTGAATCATGTCTCTCTCTCCCTCTCTCCCCCTCCCCCACTCTATGTTTTGTTTTTCCCTCTCTGTCCCTCTCTTGCTCTCTCATTCTATCTCTCTTAAATCTCATTTTCTTTCTCTTTCCTATCGTTACTTTCTCCCTCTTGTTCCCCCTCTCTCTTTCTCTCTCTCTTTTCGTTTGGCCTGTCCCTCTCTTTCTCATTCCTTCTCTTGCCCTCTCATTCTTTCTCTCCTATATCGTTTCTTCACCCCAATTCTTCCACTTTCGCTCTTTCATCTCTTTTCTCCCCTTGCTTTCTTATTTCTATCACTCTCCTCCTTTTCTCTCTTCTTTCTCTCTCTCTCTCCTCCTGTCTCTCTGTCCTCTCCTGCTCTCTCACTCTCTCTCTTTTCACTTACTTTTTCTCTCATTCTGTCTCTTCCTATCTCCCTTTCACCCCTTTTGTCCCGCACTCACCCCCTCTCTCTCTGCCAGTAATCGGCCCATTTACTGCCGATAAGACAAGAGTGCGGGCAGAGCGGCACGTCGGCAAGAGCGGACACAAGCGCGTCAACTACTGATCTAATCCTGATATAATGCTGATCTTATGCTGAGTAAATATGTGTTGGTGGAGAGTAATCATTAAGAACAGACACACGGACTGATATGACTACCGAGGAAGGGCTAACAGAAGAGGAGGGAGCAGGAGAGAGACGGATTGAGAGGAGGAGAGGAGCGATTGGTGGAGGATGGAGGGGGGCAGGACAGGTCTCAGAATCGAGAGAACCTCAACATGTGTTTTTGTCAGCTGCTAAAGCTGCTGGACTAGAGGGCAGAGAACCGTTACAGGAACAGATCTACAGTAAGTGTGTGTGTAAAATCTGGATTGGAGTGTCTGTTTTGTGAGTCACGACAGCAGTGACGAAGTGAGAGTGCCACTTGCGCACACACACACAAATCTGCCTCTTGGCTGGTGCCAGTGTGAAGTCCCAGGAGCTCTCTGGGACTCTAAAGGAGCATCTCTGCACACAATAGTGTTTAAAAGACAAAGGACTGCTTGAACTCTTCAGATTTGGAAAGCTTTGTCAGCGTGACGCATGACATCTGAGGGGAAACGGTCAAGAATGGACACTCAGAAGGACCACCTGACTTACACTAGCAGCTGATGGAAAAGGACTTTGTTAGCAGCTACCGAGGATTTTTGCTTCTTCACAATGTTTACGATGAAGGATGAGTTTATGAGAGCTAGAGGTTAAGAATGCAAGATATTTTTTGCCTTTTTTGTGAATGACCTTTAAAAACCTTTAGCAACTAATCGGAAAAGACTGGATTCTAGTTTGGATTCTAGTGATGTTAAAAACCAAGAAAATGTAGTTTTTCCAAAGTGCGCATGAAGAGCAGCTGTCCAGAATTGAGACCGACTCACTGACCCTCAACCTGCTGATCAAGAAGAACTTCTGAGGCCAACACTAGCAGCTGGTGTTCATATATTTTTTGCTTCTTCACAATGGTAGTCTTTCTCCAGTATCTATGTAATACATGGCAGTTCTCAGAAAACTGTCCAGCACACGACATTGTCTCTAGTACCTTATTTGAGGCTTTGAAGGTAAATGTAGCAGCTAAGAAGTCAAGATTTCTAATCACTGTGTTAAAAACTTAAAAACTGTTAAAGACTTTTCTCTTTCTTCAGAATCAACAAGTTTTCAGAGAATCTTGTGCACGGCTTTGGTGTGTGCCAGATACTGGACTGACCTTGTAATGCCCTGACTTCTCTGGACCTCTTTCTGCATATGGTTGAGAAGTTGTTTCATTTCTTCATGCTCTAAACATTGTGCTACTACAGGATCATGTTGGAAATCTTCTTTTTGGCTTTGCAAGAGGGATGCTATTGAGTTGTCACTTCTTTAGTTGGCTTCCAGCTTCCTCCTGTTATGAAGAGCTGGATGAAGGGGTGCTAAGCGACACTGACTGTAGTTTCAAATAGTTAAACAATTCCCGGAGCCACCGGACCCCTGAGAGTCGTCACTGCTGGGAGATGGGGTAGTAGCGATGGTGGTCACTCAGTTAGAACTAGAGCTGTGCTACCAGGGGAAGAAGCTGAGGGGCTTCACCTGTAAACTGACTCGCTCGGCTCATGGCTTCCTGCCCGAAAGCTCCTACCTTATCGCTTCCCAGATCATCCTGCCCTACCTGGTCTCTGGACTCGGCATGGTGGCGGCCGGACTCGTCATGGACGCTTTTCAAGTAGGGCTGTTTCTCACAGTGCTTTGGTGTGGCTGTAGTTTCTGACACTGACTAATGGGACAGTAATGGACTACCCATGAGTAGCTCTGTCTTACATAATTTGCTGATTTCTTTTCTGGGTCACTCTATACTGACTTACCTAGACCTCCAAGAAACTTAAAACCTATTAAACTATTAAATTCATGAACCTTGAAAAATTCCATAGCTTTACTTCAAATACTTTTTTAGTTTCTTAGTAAATTTTTGGTGTGAACTTTTGGTCCTTAGAGCTAAATTTCATTTTTTTGATTCCATGTAAGCGTCACGAGTTGCTTAGTTTTTGATGTATTGGGTTGAATTTTGTACTGAACATCCAGGAAACCCCAAGAATAATCAGCAAAATGTATGAATAGTTGTTAGTGACTGTAATTTTTTACCCAAATGTAAAAGCTTTAGTTTTCATAAGTGGTAAAGTTTATTTGGAGCAGAGCTGTAGGATGTTTCAAGGTTCCATTAATTTAATCAATGTTTTTAAATGATTTTTTTTTGCAAAAGTCCACAAACTGTGAAGTCTTGGGGAGTTGGTACGGAATCAGCTTATTTACAAGCTTTTCTCGCATTTTATTGGTTTTAAATGGGGAAAACACTAAAATGTGGAGGGTCTGAGTGAATAATAGATGAAAGGAAGATAGAAAGGAACCCATTATACCTACTTTTTGCCATGGTAATGATATTTAGTTTTCATAACTTCCACATTATTACTGTGCGGTACTTTTCAGCATTAGATTACAGTATCTTCTAGTCACATATGCACTGATTTACGAGCTTCGTGTAAAAAAAGGAGATGCTACTCACCTCAAGCTAAGTGCAGTAAGCTTTGTGGATTAAGTTTTGCTAGCTACAGTGGGGCAAAAAAGTATTTTGTCTGCCACCAATTGTGCAAGTTCTCCCACTTAAAAAAATGAGAGAGGCCTGTAATTTTCACCATAGGTATACCTCAACTATGAGAGTAGTCTCGCGTAGCCAGACCTTCAGACTGACGGCTGAAGGTCTGGAATTCATAGCAGCTTTCTTTGGACAAGGCCCG
>JBBPDC010177187.1:0-16323 GCA_037974485.1 Hemigrammopetersius urotaenia | reverse complement strand
GTGTGTGTGTGTGTGTGTGTGTGTGTGTGTGTGTGTGTGTGTGTGTGTGTGTGTGTGTGTGTGTGTGTGTGCACATCAGTGTGTGGTCGCCCTACTGCAGGCATTTCTAAGCGTGAAAGGGTGTTGAAGGGGAAGAAAGCTCCAGCAGGTTCTTTCCCCTGGCAGGTCTTCCTCATGTCAGGGGGTCGAGGTGGAGCGATCGTCATTGGAGACAGGTGGCTCATGACTGCAGCCCACAATGTGGAGAGTGCAAAATACGCTACAGAAAAAGTGAAGGTGCAGAGGCTGGCTACAATATTATGGACTGACTCTTATTATTTGATAACTTGATTTCTGAATTTGTTGAACATGAACCTTGATTCATGCAATCATTCATTGCATTGGATTAAACATAATTTGGATTTCATTATGTAAAAAGCAAAATGTCATTTTTTTTGGATCATCTTTTCATGATGTCATTAAGATTTTCAGTTCAGTCAAAATCATGAGCACTAATGTTGCTGATCTTGGCCGGTATGCACCATTTGATCTGTGCTACAGGAATGTTTCTATTAATATTTGTAATATTTCTGTTTTGCAGGCGTATGTTGGAGATACCCATGTCAGTGAACTTGTGAAGTTTCCACTCACTGTTGCATCCTTGCACGTCCACCCAGGATACAAGAACAATGACCAGAGGCCAAATTATGATAATGACATTGCCTTGATCAAGCTAAACTCCTCAATCACATTTAATTCACATGTTATGCCAGTGTGTCTGCCTCCTCATGGTGCTGACCTTAAGAACATTGGGTAAGGATCCTAGTGCACATTATCTACACTGATCTACATGGCTATTACATTAAAACATCTGGACATCTGTAGGTCATGAAACAGCTTTGAACCTTTGAGGCATGGACTCCACACCACATGATGTTAGCAGCAGATCATGTAAGCTGCAAGGTGGAACCCAATTTGTCGAGCGCATCCCACAGTTGCTCGATTGGAATGAGATTCTGGGAATTTTCAGGCGAAGTGAACTCCTTAATCCAGTTGATTTTTACTGACAAGATAGAAGACAGACTTCCAAAGGTCCCTGCTATAAACAGTAATAATATCACAAAGAGCCTCACTGCAGCTTCTAGCCCATATGAGATTAACTTATGAGGGAGTGGGTTGGTGTAAAATTCAAATGCTATATGTCTAACAGTCTCTAGACATTAGTGCATCTGATCCAGACATAATTATCCAACATCAGCATATACTATTATATATTATTATGCTATATTTAACTTTTAATATTATTATAGAATAACTAACTTTTATCGAATAATAACTCAAGCACTAAAAAAAGTAAGTCTTCTCTAAACATTTATCCTCCTAGGTATCCTATTGCTTTTCCTCTATTCCCATTATGATGATAAAGCAGCTTTTTGCAATTTGTGCAGACAAAATGTGAAAATGGTAATGTCCAAAACTATGTGGTAACTAGCTTTAAAATATAAAATACAATTTCTGTATACTTTAAAATATATACTTTCTGTATACTTTAAATTCTGTTATCTGGTAACCGATTGGTTACCAAATGATGTAAGATGGAACTGACTGAACATGTTTCACTGTCTGATTCAGAATTTGTTTCTCATTGACATTACCATTGCAAAGCCATGCTTAAAATTTTTTTCATTTTAATGATATAATATATAGTGGTTTTTCTTGTAATTCTTTATAATGGTAACAACCTTGTATGATGATCATATTGCCAGTTGTTTTCAGTTTATTTAAATGAAAGGTGATAATTTTGGTTACATAATTGGTTTTAATTACATAATAGGTTTCACAATTGGATTTTTTTTGTACCATCCCATCCCAGCATCCAAGAAAATGAACTTTCTTTTCAATTTTTGTGTACATCAATGTCAAATTCAGATCTTAACTTTCTGTGTTTCAGCTGGGTGTCAGGATTTGGACTGACTGAGCATTCAACCGTAGCTGATGAGCTCAGATACATTAACCTCCCTATTGTGGCCCAAGACGTTTGCCATACATCCATTGAGGCAGCGAGACGGGACCATAAGGATGTGGCTCAGCTGACGGGTAATATGTTCTGTGCAGGACTGCCGGAGGGGGGGGAAGACACCTGCTCTGGGGACAGTGGCTCAGCATTTGTTATGGAGACTGACCAAACATACTGGGTGGCAGGCATTGTTAGCTGGGGTGTGGACTGTGGCAAGCCGGGCAAGTATGGTGTATACACTCGAGTTGCGAAGTACATAAACTGGATAAAGACAACTATGGAGGAAAATCCATAGGCAGAGATATAATAATCCTGAGAGCAAGAAGAGGGAGAGAGATCAAAGCGAGAGAGAGAGCGAAAGAGAGCAAATCGTTGATTCAGTGCTGTGATGATTATTTCGGCTGTCTCAAAAATAATCATTTGACCTGCCTATGAGACAACAGAGCTAAAAGCTAAGCTTCAGTTAGCCAAACACTGAACATATGAAACAATAAAGAACAAACCTTCTGAACGATAAAAGGTTTTCTTGTTGTCTTTTTCTTGTCAGTTATCAAAATGGTACCATCAAAGTAACACCATCATTTTACATTCTTTCAGCTTTTCTTAACTAGATTATTTAGTACTGCTTCTGAACATTGTATCTGCAGTGGTGAGAAAAAAGTAATGAGCCCCGTTTGATGTCAATTTTTTATTTTACCCTCATCCAGCACACTTGATTCACCTTACCACTATTTAACACCATCTTTATGTACTAACTCAGGTGGGTGTGTGCATGTGTGTCTGTGTATGAGTAAAGCAAAACAATGCCTATAACAAGGAGTCCCCAACACTGACTTTGATAATTACTGGTGTAGTAAAACTTTCAGTGTGCTGCTCATGTCCAGATGCCACAAAAGCCCAGTGAAGATTCTTTTTTCTCCAAGAGCAGTGTATGACTGCCTTTGGCTAAAATAATGATCAACACTAAACACTGGGTGGCACATTGCACTGTTCACTCTCCTGTCCTCTGGCTTGTTTGTAGCAGGATGAGGGTCACTGATGAACTAGGGTCGAATTCACAAAAGCTTTCCACAGAATAAACCTATAAATCAAAGACAAATGCTCCGTTCATACGAATGTGCTTAAATGCAATTTTTAAAATGAACTATGAATTAAAGCACAAGTCTTTTGACCTAAAGGTGGTTCAAGCACATGAAATGATTTTTGAAGATAAAATCTGTGGCATTTTTACAAAAAGTAGTGCTGCCCTAAATAGTTTTGAGGGATATGCCTCAAGATCAAATTTAGAAATGAATTATAAAGACTTATTACTCACTCTTAGCTCATTGAGAAACTCAAAAGTAACGCTCAGTAAATGTTCAGTCAGTGCTACATATGTGTTTGTGAGTGAGGAATTGTGTGATTCGATTACATTTAAAAACTGCACCTGGAATATCTCTATTATTTTGAGTACTTGTAATGACTGAGGATTGTATAATCTTTTTGATTGACCTAAATTTACCAAGAGAACTGTTAAAAAAGTGTGTGAGGGGTCAGCTGGAGCTCAGTGGGAGTTGATTAGCTATAGAGATTTAGTGAGGGCGGCAGATGTCTGTGTGTGGCTCTGTGGCTTTTTCTTATCCCCTCATTGCCTTCAGTGGCTTCATGCAAGCCTCTGAGCTTCTTCAGACTACAGGAATGTCTGTCCCAAGCAGATGAGGCTTAAAACACAGCTTAAAGGAGCAGAAGCTTTGAAAAGTTGTTGTAAAAGTGTACCCGTAGAGGCACCACTCTTTAAGGGAGGATGGATGGACGCTGGACGCTGCTGAAGGCTCTAATGGTGTGGGATCTGCTGTGGTTTCCCTGCCCGGGACTGTGTCAGGGGCGACACCAGCTGCCCGTGCTGTGGATTATGCCGCTGAGCAGTGAGCCAGCGTGGGGAAACGTCACAGCAGAGGTCATGCCTGCAGTCCAGCTCGCCCTGCACCACCTGAGCAAACAACCTGCTCCCTTACACAACTACGAGCTTCAGTTCCACTTTGCAGACTCCAAGGTAACCTGTGAAGAAAGATTCTATAGAAATGTAAAGATATATGATTTAAACTACTTTAAAAGGGAGTTAATGTAGAGTTGACAATATTATTATAAGTGTTTTTGATGCTTTGAACTATGACACTACAGTACTTGATAATGCTATATGTAAATGCTATAGATCTGCTCATATAAATGCTATAGATCTGCAAGAATTAATAATGTAAAACATTGTAGCAACCACACTATATCGCCCATCAGGGATACCATAACAACCATAGCGAAAGTCTAGCAACCATGTTGAATATCATAACACCCTATAACACACACATTGTAACTCTCCACCTTGAATACTATAGGAACGGTTTTTTATTGCTTCTTGCAACCCCGTAAGATACTCTGGCAGCTACTTAGCAACACCATAGCAACCTCTAATGATTCAATAGCATAACACCCCCTGGAAAACATTACAATTTCTAATCAACATACTAACAACCACCTTGCAGCAACTAAGCGACACTTAACAACATCCTAACCGTACCCTGACTAAAACCTAGGAACTACCTAAGAGCCCCCCAAAATACTAAAGGATCTATCAAGTAACACCCTTGACATTCCAGGGAACCAATTAAAGAATAAAAGCCCATTACCAGGTATTATGTTATTATTTAAGCCATGTATTAATAGTCATTCCTGTGGATGCAAAAATCACACAATGTACACATGACTAACTTCTTAATAACAACTACAGTAAGAGTTAATCATGTGTTTTTTCTTCAGTGTTGCTCTTCCTCTTTTTTCTCTGTTAGTGTGACAAAGTCAAAGCACTGAAAGCCTTTTTTGAGGCCATATGCTATGGTCCCAAGCACCTAATGTTATTTGGTGGCTTGTGTTCATCAGTGACATCAACCATCGCTCAGTCTTTAGGGGCCTGGAACCTTCCACAGGTGATATTATATTGTATTATATTATAATAAATTATATTCATAATTTATATATAAACAAATTAGTTAAAAAACTATTTCAGACAGGATATATATTTTAAACTGCAGGATATGTAATGATTAAATGCTGAAAATAGTTTGAATGTAATGTTTTATCTTGTATTGTTTCATTCTGTTATATTCTATGGTGTGGCTTTTGTGGGCTGTTTATTTTTTGACAATTATATGCATTACAGCTGTCCTTTGCTGCAACAGCACCTGCCTTAGCAAACAAAAGAAGATACCCAAACTTTTTCCGTGTTGTGCCGTCAGATAGTGCTGTTAACCCAGCACTGGTGAAGCTCCTTAAATATTACGGATGGAGGAGGGTGGGTACTCTGACCCAGATGGACAGAAGGTTCACCGAGGTAAGACCATGTCTTTGATCAGTGTGTGAAATCCCCAGTGGTATCTGGGGGTTTCCCATGCCTGACCCGGGGGGACGGGTTGTTTGTTAAACATTTGGGGTGGGGGGACATTTCGCGGAATGTTGTCAAAATGTACCAAAAGGTCCCTTAGGAGAATTTGTTTAAAGAGTACGTCACTTTACCAAGTCTTCAGTGATTTTGTTCTGTAAGAGCACAGGTTGGCTGCGGGATGTGTCAGACGTTGCTTTAGCCACTCCTAACTTCCTTTAACATCAAATACGCATAACTGTTAGCATTTTTAACTTTAGATTTCTAATTTTCTATCTTTTATCTCCTGTCGGATTGCCCAGAGCTCCTGTTCATATATTTATTGCTCTGTATCCTTAGTTTAGTTAAACAGTGAGTTTATTGCTAGATTTGCCTGTCTAACAACACATAGCCATGGTACAAGTTTTAAGCACCACAGGCTGGATGCTGGAATGACTGTGCACACACACACACACACACACACACACACACACACACACACACACACACACACACATACTTGTACCTTTCGTGTGCTCCTTAAATGTTTTGTGATACTCATGAATAGCTTTTAAAATACAACAGATTTAAGATTTCAGTCATTGTGATACATTTCAGGTAACATCAACACAACATGTTCCATTGATATCCATATGCATACATTTCAGATATATTAGAATATATTGTGGATCATTGATTTACTCTTAATCAAGACTGTTGGATATAGCAAGTTTGAGTCCTGTTGATATGATAACACTAGGTTGAGAAATGAATTGCAGTGAAATGTAAATTTGGAAAACTTCATGCAAATTTGAAAATAAGCTATGACTGACTTTTTCACTACTGAAGTGACTATTTCTTTTATGCTATTACTTTCCTCATATTTTGCTCAGAATGTCTTCAATGAAAACTAGTTAAAAAAAAACCAGAGTGGTCTCTGTCTACTATAAACAGGTGCAGAGGGATTTGGCTGAAAATCTCCGACAGGCTGGAATAGAACTGGTGGAAGCACAAGGGTTCTCTGATGATCCCTGCACTGCTGTGAAGACACTAAAAGTATGTATAATATCCAAAGGTTCAAAAGACTGGAAGAGATTTCATCCTCTAGTAACAGACTACACTGTTAATATTAACTTCACAAGCTGCAACTTATCAGGCAAGCCAAAACAAATAAAACCCTTGTTCACCTGTGCACTGAGCTTGTTGGTGACACTTTATCTAATTTGTTATTTGTGTCTCCCTCATCACATGCCACTGTTCTCTCAATTTGTTCGTATTTAGTCCATAGTGTTTTAAGAGCACACAGTTTATCAGCTTTACCCACCTGTTCTCTGTTTCTCCATCTCAGGAAAATGATGTGAGGATAGTGATTGGTCAGTTTGATGAGTATTCAGCTGCAAAGGTCTTCTGCTGTGTAAGTTATAATATGATATTTTCAGCAATGTTTTCAGAAATAGTTGTTTTAGTGTAATATCCCAGGGTTGGGACTGAAGTGGACCAAAATCAGGGCCTGGGCTCAGCTGTGGTGCTTTGAGAAAGGGGTGCAGTCATGGCAGGGTGGGATTAATGGGACAGTTGGCTAGTTAAATAAATAACTTTCATAATACAATTTTGCTGTTCCCAGTTGTAAGATTTAAACAGTGTTGTGTCAACTTTTTTTTAACATCCTAAAATTTAGCTAGTCAGTGTTGTCTGTCAGAGCTGGCTAGATATGCCAAGGTAATTTGAATCCATGAAATCAAATTGTGCCGCCATCTGTCTCGCCTCCAGATTCATCCAGTGTTACTAAAGGCCCGTCTTCACATTCCTTTGATTGGTCACCTCAGATGGTTCATAACCTGTACTACCTCATTGCTTCAAGTTAAAAAGTGTTCATTTTTTTCAGCTCACTGCGCAGCACAACAAAACAGCTGCCAGGGCTGTAGACCATGAAACACAGTGTGCTCAAGTGCAACAAGAAAACTGTTTTTCGCTGAAAAAAAACAAAACAGTCAACAATTTCAGTGGCACTGAACACTGTGAAACACAACGTCCTTAAAATGTGCTAAACCCTGCCTTAATTTACCCCTGAAAATACACCAACCCCTTTAATTTGAATTAAGTGGCTGTTACTTTGTGAAATCGACCCCTTAATTTTACCTTAAAATTTGATTTAAAGCATGAGTGTGAAACCCCTAATCTTAAAAATAAGGTGTTCATTCAAGAGGTTATATTGTGGCGAGCTGGCGGGCAGGACTGGCTCCCATGAGCCTTTGCGGCGCTGTTAGCGGCCGGTTGGCCGAGTAAATGTGTTTGTGGGTAAATGTGGGTAAATGGGACTTGTACTGTCTGTGTGGGCTGTTTAGGGATGTGTTTAGGGTGTGCATATGTGTGTGTGTGGGCGTGTGTGCGTGTGTGTGGGAGCTGTGTCTTGGTGGTCACCCTGATCGTGAGTGCGGTGTAAGGGGGTGGGGTGACCAGCAGACACGACTCATTTAAGAGCTATTTTCTCTCCGTGAGCAAAGTTGAAAAAGAGAATTCTGTAGTTTTACCCTTTAATCAGCCTCTTTCCCTTAGTCTTTGCACTTTTTCCCTTAATCAATGTCAATTTAAGGGGTCAAATTAAGGCAGTTGGTTTTGTAGTGGAATCAGGACATTCCTGCTGAAAAGATTTGTTAGTGGCAAAATGTGATGGTAATATTGTATAGCAAAAGCACTATCTGTTGCCAAAAGCTATCACACACACCCTGAATGTGAAGTAGAAGTGAGAAGCAATTGTGAAGCAGTACAGGATGTTTAGATCTCATTAACATGATGGGTTCAGGTTCACATAATATAGCTAAAGAAACCACAGATTACTTGCTTACTTGCCTCTTGACCAAGAGGTCATGGGTTCGAATCCTGCCTTCAGCAAAACCACCACTGGGTCCAGGGAGACTGTCCCCTGTAGTTAGGGAATGGAAATTGCTTTGGATAAAAGTGTCTGCTAAATGCCATAAATGTGGCTTCTTCTGTAGTGTAAGGCAGAAATGTCTCAGATTGGTTCTGGAGGGCCTGGTCCTGATTAATCCAACCTGATTCAATACCAAGTTTATCACATATGTTTTTACAAATAACCAAACTTTTGTAGTGTAGGCTCTCCGTGGTGTAACTTTTCTTTGGTGGTGGTGGTGGTGGGGTTACATCTCCATTTGTACTCCATTTTAATCTCCATAATGTATCCTCAGTGTGGTGGAACCTCTCTATAGCATGACCATTTTGGTGTTGTAGGTGTATCAGCTGGACATGTTTGGTCATAAGTACCAGTGGATCCTCTCAGGCTGGTCCGAGACAAGCTGGTGGACTCACACTGGCACCTCCAGCTGCTCTGCTCAGAGTGTGCTGAGTGCAATGGAGGGTGCCGTCAGTGTGGATTTTGAGACCCTGAGTTCCAAACACATCAGAGGCATTTCAGGCAGAGTAAGTCTGAGTGCTCAGCAAACAGTTTTTAGTTTTAGTTAGACCACACAATTTCAAATACTAATTTAAATGAACTTAAAACCAATACAATCCAATCAAATTTAACATTGATGAATAATGATTATTCTTTGTAACTATTATAATTAGCAATGATTGAGAGCATGTGTGTTCCAGACACCACAGGAATACAAGAGGGAATACGATAAAAGGTGCATGCTGAAGGGTCTGGGCTCCAGTAAGTTCCATGGCTTTGCATACGATGGCACCTGGGTCATAGCTAAAGCTCTGACGCGAGTCATGGAGACGCTGAAGTACAGAGAGAAATACAGCATCCATCGCAACTTCACTGTGACTGACAAAGAGACGACAGACATGATACTGCAGGCCATGAGTGAGATGAAATTCTTTGGTGTCACTGTGAGTTTGATGTTTTGACAATGCAGTACATAAGGACTAAACAGATTAGACACATAAGCATGTTCAGTTGCACATAAATCCAACACGTATAAATTATTTTCACTGTTTTTAGGGGCATGTTCTGTTCCGCAATGGTGAGAGAGTGGCCACTATCAAATTTGCCCAGTTTCAAGGTAAATGTTCAGTAGGACTAACCTGTTTGACCCAGGAGGTTTTCTTTAAGAAGCTTTAGAATTTTGCTTGTGCAAAAGTTTGTTTGTAACTTGACAGCCGGCAGAGAGGTCCAGGTTGGAGAATACAGCACAATTACAGACAAGCTGGAGTTTGCTCGGCCTGTCTGGTTCAAAGGTAAGAAGCCATGCAGTTTAGTCTGAGCTAAAAGGCTGAAAAAGGATGAGCATAAAACGTTTAGGAAGCAGTGTTTATAAGGAACCCAAGTCTATGTTGAAGTTGTGTGCACATACATATATGTGAAGTGTGCCCTGAGGATAACTTTGCAGTGCCTGATGTATTTTGTCAGAATTCTCCTCCTTTCATGTAAACTGGGCCTCATGTCCCTCACCAATCACAAGGCTGATGTGGGTTGTGCCGAACAGCTTCAATACGACTGTATTTATAATGTGTCAGAAATGTGAGCAAAAGATAATGATGGGCAAATGTAAACTACTTAGCATAACTGGGCCTAACTGCCAAGCAAAACTGAGCTAGATCATCTATCTGTCTGTCACCTGTGCTTTCATTCACTCAGCCAGCCATGCCAGTACTCCCTGGAAGCGTATCCCGTATTCAGTATAATAAATTAGAGCCTTACCTTTAAGATTATGCCATCTAAATGCTGCAGACAGTTTTTAGTTATACTCTCTATACATCTCATAGCTACTCTAATAAATGGCTTTGTTACCATGCAGGACATGAGCATACTAGGGACCGCACTCATGTGTTTCCTCAGAGGATGGAGATCAGCATTGTGCTTTACTGCATTTTAGCGTCGCTCTCTGCCTTAGGCATTCTCACAGCTATTGCCTTCCTCTTCTTCATCATCATCCAGCACTGCAGTCGCAGGTGAGCCATGAGCTCCATACACTGCTGTAATACACAGCAGTCTTTAACTCTCCCCAAAAACTTCAACCTCCTCCAACTCCCCTTTTTAGGCACATTCTGTGACATCCTGCTGTTTACACATTTCATATTTTTCATTATTTAGTTCTAGCCTTTGATTTTCTATTTAATTTAGTGTAACTATATTTCACAGACTATCTCACACGTTTCTGGGGCACATTTCACCACATATTGCACTAGTATAACTGTGTTTGTGACAAATGAGGAATCTTGAATATTCAGTCTTGAACCATTGAGATGCATCAACAGTGTACATGCAGTTAAAGTTACAGCTACAGTTATTTAAAAACTCTTTCTCTTCCTCTTTGTACTTCTGTAAGCAAACTGATATTCTGCTCTTTTCCTTTTCAGGGCCATCCGAATGTCCAGCCCTTCACTGAGCATTATTCTTATTCTGGGATTACTGTTATCTTATTCTTCCATCTTCTTCTTTGGGTTGGATGGGTTGTATTTGCCTGAGGGAGTTTTTGATGTTCTGTGTTCTGTGAGTTTTAGCAACAACACAGTCCTTATGGAATATCAGCGTCATACAAATATTACGATCAGAAGTTATACCAAAATTGATATTTATTAATATTTAGATATGCAAGACATTATGTACTTAGTCGCATATTTATGTTAGATTTAAACTGGTTTAATTGTTTCTTTAATTAAATAAAATTAATTCTAACATCATCCAAAGGGTATTAAACAGATGAAATCTCACTGTTTCATCATTTAATCAAGAAAACGCTATTTTTACATGTTATTAATAAAAGTATTATTATTATAAAGTAGATCAACATATTTCTGTAAAGACGTTTTTATGAGTATAGTTTTAGAAAAGATAGTGTTATATATGTGATTTATCAAAAATCTGAAAAATGATTGTCCTTTCTGTCTGTAGGATGTTGTTTAGTATCACACAGCCACAACCATGTGATGTTAAAGAACCTTTTCTGCCACAGGTCAGAATATGGCTCATAACTGTTGGTCACACTGCAGCGTTTGGGACAATGTTTGCTGAAATTTGGAGAATCCATGCCCTTTTCAAGAGTATCAGTGTTCAGAAAAGGGTAAGAACTGAATAAACAGTATGTAATGAAATACAAGTGAATTAGGATTCTACTTGAGAAAGCAGCGATTTATTAGTTAGTCTTCATTAATTTCATTAGTACATTTAATTTAGTTAGGCCATGTTCTACATTAAATATAAATGATTAACTTAAATCTTTCCTGAAACTAAATATCTGATCTATTTTTTCTGTTGCAGATCATGAAGGACTATGTTCTTATTGGTATAGTCTGCAGTTTGCTGCTGGTAGATCTGTGTTTCTTAATTAGTCTTCAAGTTTTGGATCCTTTGCAGGGGACGGTGGTGGAGTTCAGTGTGGAGGTGAGATGTAACGATGAGAACTGAATGTGTGCAAATGTATGCAGCAAAGGAGTTTCTGAGCATTTGTGGGGCTTAAGCAACACCCTACTTAGGGATCATTATTATACTCAGCACTGTAACTACAGCTAGTATAACAGTATTTTTCTGCATAATTTGAACATAGAAGAACTTTCAAGTTATCAAATGATACATTTAGTGAAGTGAAAATCTGGTCATACGTGAACACATGAACTTCCTCTACATTTAACCCATTCACCAAGTGAAGCAGGGGGCAGCTACGAACACAGCGCCCGGGGAGCAGTGTGTGGGGACGGTACCTTGCTCAAGGGTACCTCAGAGCGGTCTTAGGAATTGAACCCTCAACTTCCTGATCCCATATTCAAATACTTATGTATTCAAATGATGCAGGAAAATAAAAGGGAAAGCAGTACAGCACAAATACAGAAAGAAAACTGGAAATACTGTTCAAAGGTATTACACAAAATGATTGCTCTCTATGTGCTTTGCTCTAGGCTGACCCTCATGGCGGTGACTTTGCTGTTCGTCCATTTTTGGAGCGCTGTGAGAATGTTCATATGAGTATCTGGATGACAGTCATGTACCTTTATAAGGGTCCACTTGTGGTGAGGGGCAGCATTTTGTCTGGCTTTACATATAGATTGTCACTTGAATTCTGTCTGCTGGAATCTTATATATTGTATTATGTCTTTAAATTGTATTCAGTATTAAATTTATATCATCTAGTCATTTAGTGGCTTATATAATCATGATCAGGGTAGATCTGTCAAGTAGCTTTCTGATGTCAAATGGCAGCAGTCTGACGTCTGATAATCTCACTAATATCTCCTGTGTTTTCTAGCTGCTTGGCTGTGCCCTGGCGTGGACGACAAGACACTCAAACACATTCGTTCTTAGCAACAGTGGGTGTACTCAGATCAGTGTGTGCATCGTGGGTCCTTTAAGCATAATTGGTGCGTCTGTGGCTTTACTGACCAGAGATCAGCCAAATATGCAGTTCTGCATTGTGGGTGTCATCATCATTATCTGCTGTTCCATCACTCTGAGTCTGGTGTTCATTCCAAAGGTTTGATATTAGTGTCCTTTCTGACACACCTTAATTACAGCAGGACCCCCTAACAGTTTGGGGTCCCTAATGGACATGAAAATGTACACAGTTTTATTACTTTTATTTTTTTAATTACTTTTATTTTTATTATCAAAATTTAGGTAGGTAATTGCTTTTACAGTTGTATGAAAATGTGCAGTAACCCCTGTGTCTTTAGTTAATTTTCAAAGTGAAAAAAACCATTTACTCACCCACAAAAACTTAATTACACTTAAAAACACTGAGCAGTTATTTGTAAATTTTCATATTTAGTTATTTTGGTTGAGTGTTTATATGTAAAAAATGTGTGTACAAAAACCCAAACTGTCAACGCCACAATGCCCCATTTGGGGGCTCCCATAATTATGTCAATGCATGTGGAATCATGTTTAACTTAACTTAATAAACTTCTGTAGGTACCGGCAACATAACCCACAGGAAAGAAAAATCTAAGAGGAGATCTAATCTAATCTGGACTTTCTACTAGGAACAATAACATTAGGAAAGACAATGGAAACTTTTGCTCATGTTTCCAGCTATTAAAATATTCTTGAGCAGTAATTTTGTACTTTTTTTCTTTTAAACATAGTATAGATCTCAATAAAGAAAAAAATGCTCATGTTTATCTGTGAAATTAAATTTAGCATTCAGGAAATTAGGAGATTCCTAGAATCATAACTGAACGATACTGAGCCACACGAAGGTACACCAGATTGGTACACTCTTTTTAAATAACAATTTTTAAAATTTTACATTTACATTTTTTTTAGAATTTGAATATAAATTCAAATGTGATTCAAGAATAATAGAAACAGGGTCAAAATAAATTTTAGATGCTGCTCACTGGTGAGTTTCTTAGAACAGGTCTCCTTGGGGGCCTTGGGGGCATCCTAGTGCCCGCAGGCACCATGTTGGTGACCCCCATCTTACAAAGATCAGTCTATTCAATTCCAGATTACTTTTACATTATTAGTTAATCCTGATGAAGACAGATCCTGATGGAGTGTGCCTGTCTGTGCAGTTCCTCTCTGTGGAGAAACAGAAAGAGAGTGAGAGAGTGAGCGAGGAGAAGGAAAGCATCAGGCGCTCGGACTCCAGCATGTCCAGCTGTTTGACGTTGATTAGCACAGCTGCACTTGATGTTCTACAGTCAGACAATCACCATCTCACCCTTCGCATCTGTGAGGTAAATCACAAAATACACTTTCACAGGCTGTGATGTTTGTTATTCATTCTTGTGATGAATTTGGTTCCCTTTGGGGCTAGGCAAAATGATCATTGGAAAAATGATTTGTTTGTGCTCAAATTGTCCCATCTTCTCACATACACATGCCTCCAACTAAAGTTAGACAGCGAGTTTGAGGAACTGGCCAGGCAGCTGAGGGAACTGAGCACTCTCTCATATGGAATCATCACAGATATGCAAGACTCTGGGGAGCAGACAGGTATGAGGAGATATGTCATTTTATGTCTTAAAAATGTAACGATAACTTGCCTCCAACAGCGAGAGTGAGATTTTTTGCTTCAAGGGAAAAACCTTCTGTTGATGTATTTCAAAGGCAAGATCATTTTTGTCCTAGACAACTGTGTAATATTAATGCTAGGACAACTAAAAATACCCTCTGTATTTGTTTGCCTCAGTGGTTGCTGTCACAAGGGTGTTGTAACAAGAGAACACTGATGGATGACACAAAACACAAAAAATTGGATTCTGTCAAGTTTATGAGAGTAAAGTAAAGTAAAGTAGGCCCCTCATAGTCACATGTGAACACACCACACAGTGTGAAATTCTTTCTTAACCCATTCACCATGGGAAGCAGTAGGTTTAGGCCAGAATGACAATTGTTTTTGAGTGTTGAGGGATCCTTGACAGGCATTTGGTATCTATAAAGTCTGCCAAATATATTAAATAAATGCAGCAATACTGTGGAAACTTGCTGCTCTGCTACAACAAGGTTTGAGCATCTAAAACACTGTAGTTAGGCCATTGTTGTGTTATTTGATCATTCTGCAGGGTGCCTACATTTTGTTACTGGAGGAGCGACCATGGCAGGTTGTGAGTGTGTTCAAGGAGGGTAACTACTAAACTGTGCTGGACAACAGCCTAAATTTGGAAACTCCTCAGTGTCTTCCTCTGTGGCGTATCTGCACTTCAGCTTACATTTACATTTGCATTTACGGCATTTATCAGACGCTTTTATCCAAAGCGACTTCCATTCCCGAACTACAGGGGGCAGTCTCCCCGGAGCAACTTGGGGTTGAGGGTCTTGCTCAGGGACCCAGTAGTGGTGTGCTGAAGGTAGGATTCGAACCCATGACCTCTTGCGCCAGAGGCAAGTATCCTACCACTAGGCCACCACCACCCTTAAGCTCACATTGCAGAGGCTTTCCTGTAAGGAACATAATTTTGTTCCATGATAGTTAGGTAGTGAAAGAGAAAGAAAAGAGATCATGAATAACAAGATATGGGATGGGCTGTAATGTGTGGATAATTAGTCGTGGCTGATAATCCCTGAATTCATGTGTCATTGCCTCTTGCACACGAATGGAGGAACCGTGTTTCTTCTGGGAAATAGTGTTCCTCTGCACAGATACAGACAGCTGGTTATAGAAGTGTCAGCTGGACTGGAGCCCTCAAGTCTCCTCACTACTCTCCTCCTTCCTCAGAGAGAATCGTACAATAAGTTTTTGTTTTTCATGCATCAAAAGTTATTGCACTGATTAAATGTTGAGAATGTTGTTCACTCTAAAAACCGTAAAGCTGAAAAAATTTAATGTTTCAATATTGGAAAAATGCACATTTACTTAATTTTTTAACCCTGAAAATTCAGTGTTGCTAGTCTGCATTTAATGTTCACAAAAGTATTTCATGTCACTGTGAAATTAGCTATACTGTAAATACAAAAACACTCAAAACTGTTTTAATACAAATTTTGTATCAAGGACAAGACAAAATGATGATTCTGAATTGTAAACACCTGTTTCATATTTTAAAAATCTGATCAGCACTACAAGTCTGTTAGTAGTACAGAGACTGTAGCACTGTTGGCAAACCCAAACTGTTCATTCTTTCTACAGGCAGAGAAAAATGTCAGACTCTCCCCTACAGTGGCTGTAAAGACTCAGAAGATATCAACTCTCCGGAGCAGTATGTTATAACTCCTTAAATATGACTCTTAATGTGTCCTAAATGTACTGGTTTGGAATTAGCAGTGAGCCCTCAAAGGCATATGTGGGCCAAAACAATCTAACATGTTTTGACTAGTTTAGAATGATGGCCTAACATTTGTGCTAGCTATAATAGGAACTGTCAGATGTACCTATGTTACTTTTAGGGTGTACTCACACTAGGCATGGTTGCCGTGAACCGGTCTGCCGCTTTTGTGGCATGAAAAATGGTTTTGGAGTGTCACGTGTCCTGATCCGTGCTCCAGCGCGGTTAGCGCTCACACTACATGCAAACCGCGCCCGAGTCCAACTGAACC
>JBBPDC010177167.1:0-16324 GCA_037974485.1 Hemigrammopetersius urotaenia | reverse complement strand
ACCTCTGCATTTAACCCATTCACCAAGTGAAGCAGGGGGCAGCTACGAACACAGCGCCCGGGGAGCAGTGTGTGGGGTACCTTGCTCAGGGTACCTCAGTGGTGCCTAGTGGTATTGGGAATCGAACCCGGACTTTCTGATCACAGGGCGAATGCCGTAACCACTAGGCTACCAGCTGCCCCCTCAATTACTCTCAATGCAATGCTTGACACAATAACATATATATTTTGCCCCATTTGAGTTTCCCTTTTTTGGTTTTCAACAAATAGCTTTGCATGGTTATACATCTCTTTTTACCATGGATGCCTAAAGACAGATGTACTGCAATGTGATGTTTGTTGCTTGAGAGCCATTAACATACCTGTTAATATAAAGATTTAATATTATTCAGGTTATTCAAGGAAAGCCACCACTGAGCTGCATGATCCATCATTATTCCATGTTCCGGAACCTCATCATTTACGAATGACACCCCACACCAGGAGGAGAAACACTTCAAAGCTTGTGATTCCCTGCTGTTTTCTTTCTACCCCAGATATTTTCCCAGATATTTCCCAATTACTGGTGACGCTGATACATCCTCTTTGTACACTCAGACATGATGTGACCCAGGCTCAGCCAATCAAACAAAGAACACAAACACAGCCTGACCCAGATTCTGTCAAATATACACAAGAAAAACATGACCCAAACTGAACCCCCACACAGAACATGACGAGCTTCAGACTCGAACAGCCAGACTCATGGTACTGATGAAGCCTGACCCAACATCAAGCAATCAGACAAGGAATACAAACGCAACCTGACCCAGACTCGGGCTCATCTAATCAAAACAGAGTACACACAAAACATGACCCAAATTCAGCCCGTCACACACAGAACATACGTACAAGGTGACCCAGACTCAGCAAAAACAGATCATACCCCAGCCTGAACAAGCTCAGACTCATGCAGTGTGAAAAGAGAAAATTTTACATTAAAAAGTTACCAGGCTGCCTTAAATTATTTATGTTAAATTAAAAAAATAAAATAAAATCTGCAAGACTCCTTGTGGCCAGAAATGAACTCAGATAAGTAATTTCAACTTTGAAACCTTTATGGAAAATCTCCTGAACACAACTTTGCATTTTACTATAAAAGGGGTTTACTATAAAAGGGGTTAAGAGAATGTCAGACACCACTTTTTGTTATGTTAACCTACTATTAGAAGTTAGCTTGATTCAAAGTAGCTTGATTTAAGGCAGTTCAGGCACTCAGTAACTTACTAACCTACTAAGCTATAATCACATTACTGTACCCCACAATGGAGTGCATTGGTGCATTCGGACATCCTACTGATCTACTGAGTTTGCTATAAGGAAGAATTTACCTGACAATAAACCACTACCCAGTATTGTCTGACACATGAATAAAATTTGATGTTTTATACTCTAATTAACATTAATAAAATGTTTGTTGATATAGTCTGTCTGGTATAGTTGTGTCACTGAGCTGAGGCTTATTTCGCTATCGTCAGCTATACACAGTTCCTCCAGCTCCACCAGAGGATGCTGTGAAGTCCAGATCAGCCATGAGGCCACATTTGGCGCACTAATTAAGTCCATCCACTACAGCATTCCTATTTTGAAGTCTGAGGTCTTTATCGTCCAGCAGGAGAGCATCCAGAGGGCAGTTAAAGTGACAAAATGAAGACCTCCAACACCTTTCAGCCTTCGGACATGCCTGTGCTCCACCATTGCTCTCTCCTTTCCTGCTCACTAGTGACCTTTTCAGCGTGCAGACAGTAGGACAATTGACCATTCGTTTAAACTGGAGATATGCATTATGCATGAGGTAGCAGTGTGTTTTAGCCTGTGGCGCCTCAAACTGGCACTAGCTTTCAGAAACTGGCGGTGATAAGTTCACGCGCCTATGCTCCCCTCCCCTCTCTTTATTTTTTCTCTCTTCCACTCTCAGGACTCAGAGGTTACATAGTTTACACTACATTTTCCCCAGACCCTAAATGTAGTTATTGATTTTAATTGTATGGAAATTTGGTCCTTGAACTGCAGCGCTGAAGTAAACTTAACTCACAAGCAATGAATGCTTAGAATCCTGCAATAATCATTTTGACCGTACTGTCAATGAAGTGGGATCCTTAAAATATGTATTGATAATCGATAGAGACCTCTGTTTTTGGTGTTGTACTTTGATCAATGTCACATTTTTGTACAATTAAATATTGGAAGTAATGTGACACGAAAATGGCAGATTCTGTAAAACTGAAATGACAGGTCAATGCAAGATTGATCAGGGGATCTTTCTGCACGAGGTAAGAGTTGTTGGAGTTTAGTATTTCAGAAAATCAACCTTGTTCCTAAGGGGGCATTTGCCCAAAAATATCCCCAGTTTCTGCAAACTGTTCAGACTGGAGTGTTTTGAAACTTGCCCACCTTACTGAGGGGGTTCTGATTTACTCTGATTTTTCAAAAAGTCTCCTTCTTTGGTCATGATGTTTAGCGATAAGACGACTGATGACCATAAAAAAGTTCCATTTGCATATTCCTGCATGTTTCGCTCATTATAGATAAGAATTTCCTTACATTAATCCAGACCTACTGCTTTTTAATGTAATAGCTTCAGAACGACAGATCAGTCAGAAACAAAACAGCATAAATAACTGTAAATGAAGTATGAACACTAGAAAAGAAGCAGAAAGGCTTTGGAGTTTAAAGGCAGAAGCTTAAGTTCTGCCTTTAAAAGGCTCACCTGTCATCCTGTGTTTTTGGTCCCTCTCCTGTTGTGTTAATGATTTGCACAGTGGGGGTTGCTGTTGTCATTCATGCTAGAATGTTTCAGAGCTCTGTATCTCGCCGGCGCTGTAGGAGGTCAGACTTCATTGTGGTCCAGCTCTCTTCTGTCAGCTGCTGTTGAATCAAAAGCCGTTTTTGGCATTTGGCATGCTCCTGTGTCTCGGACGTGCTGCTTTTTTTATGCAAGTGTGTCAATTCAATTACCCCCGAAAACAAGTGAACTTTCAGGAGCCAGCTGCACTTCTTTATTTCTATATTCAGGCTAGCAGTCTGGCACAATAAGGCATACGCTTCGCTTATACAAATTAGGGAGTACTCATTCACATTTTGTTGATTTACTAAGTTAAAAAGTCTAAAAGTCTAAGTCTAAAAAAGTTTAGACTTTCCTCAAATTGTGAGCTGTTTTGGCTGAGACTGCCTACCAAATAAATGTAATGTAATGAAATGTAAAATGCCCTTAATCATGAACAAACCTTTGGCATCTTATGTGCTGAGTTTAACATTTTGAAAAATCAGCAAAAATCAAGGGACACCCAAATGTTTACATACTGAATTTAACCTTACCTATGTAACCAAAAGGGAAGACTTCTCTATCCATGTTACTACACCAGGACCATTTTGTTGACCATGATATTGTAGGTAATTGTTATATTGTTGCATTGTATTGTTTTTGTCATCTCCAAAATAAAGTCAGGACATGTCCAAAAACAAAAAGTGTAGAGATCTTAAAAACAAAGGTTCCACAGAGCACCTTTAGTTTGTACAACTGGAAATTGAATAAACCTACTTAGAGTAAAGGTATATTATCACTACATGCTGCACTTCAAAGTCAGAACTGTCAAAGTAAGCCGCTTGAAGACCCTTCACTCCTCCACCTCATGCTCAGATGTAGTGATAATTTAAAAGCTTGAATGGAAGTTTATTTGAGCAGAGAGAACTGAGAGCTGGAGTTCATCGCACACATTGTAGTACCAGGATAAAACTACACTTGTTAAATGTAACACTTTGTAAGTTTCTTGAAAGAAAAGCCGGCTTTAACATCCCAAGGGGTCCCACAAAGTTCATACTTTTCTTGCAGAAGCCACTAATAAAGCACTATGGAAGTGCAAGATCCTCTGGAGTACACGCATCAATGCTCACCTTAACATTAAAACCACTGACAGGTGAAGTGGCCCCTGTCAAAGGGTGGGACAATCTAGGCAGCAAGTGAACGTTCAGTACTTGAAGTCGATGTGTTGGAAGCAGGGAAAAGTCGGTAAGTGTGAGGATATGAGTGACTTTAACAAGGAGCAAACTGTGATGACCAGATGACTGGGTCAGAGCATTAGTCAGGTGTTCAGTACAGTTTATTGATTAGTACCTACCAAAAGTGATCTGAGGAAGGACTGATGAACCTGGATATGTGGATCTGAGGTTCACTGGTGCACATAAAGAGAATAGGCTAGCATGTCTGGTCCAATCCCACTGAAGAGCTTCTGGATCACAAACTGTTGAAAACGTTGGTGGCTATGATAGAGCAGTGTCACACAATGGATCACAGCTTGCAGCTTATAGGGCTGCAGACCGCTCAGAGTGCCAATGCTAACCACTGTCCACTACTAAAAGTACCAATTATGGGCATGTAAGCATCAGAGCAAGGGTAGAATGTGGCCTGGTCTGATGAATTCCAGGAGTATGTGCTTTACTTTGGTGTATGTAAATGTTTCAACCCAAAAACCTGGTTCATCTGTGCCTTGATAATTACTGCGGTATAAATATGAACCCAGGTTTCATCATTAGAACAAGTAGATCTGCATCACACTTTGTTGCTAAATTTAATTATGCAGAATATAAATCTTTTTACGATGTTTGTGTAATGACACTTCTGTTGCATGTTACTTGCCGTCCTGTCAATTTAATTAGGGTGATGTAGATGATCAGGGAGGAAGAGTTTGATTAGGAGACCTGATGAAAGAGATGCCGTAAATCTGCACTTTCTAAATAAGCGTCAGCAGCCCTGGATGATCAAAAGACCCTACAAAGCTTTAGACCAAATCAGAAAGTCAAAGTTCAAAGGATTTGGTTCATGATTAATGATTGCTGGTCTTCAAAACATTTGTCTGTATTCATTGTTAAAGTGAATATTTCTAAACCTAAAATCAAGGTCAGGAACGTTTATTGAGAATTAATTAAAGCTCGTAATTAATAACAACATTGATTATGATACGTCATCTTAAATAAGCTCTTGCTCCAATATAGATGGCACAATATGTTAGAGCAGTGTTTTTACATGTGACCTTACAGATGCTTGTGATTGGCTGTCACTGTCCTGAACAGGCATGCCACCTAGTAATAAATCTAATTAGAAATGAATAGTTTCTTTTAATTAGACCTGTTCTCTGTTTACATGAGTTTAGAAGTGATTCTGGATTAACAGCTCCCAGCGACTAAACGATGGTTTTAAAAATATTTTTTCGTTTGCTAGTTTATTCAATGCGAATTATAGACACTAGTATTATTACACAGGAATATAAATTGACTTTTAAACATTACTTTCTTAAGATTTTTCTTTTGAGAAATAAAAGATATCTCAATACTGTATTAATGAAAGATCACTGAATCCTCTATCCTGAATTCTTTCCTCTGAAATCCCCTTTTATAAGATAAGAGCATGAGTACTTATTCTTCACTGCTGAGGCATTTCTAAGAGAAGAAATAAATATTCTGCTCAGATAGCGGTGAGAGTCAGACACAATCTGTGAGACATTTAGATCAAAATGAGAAAATCTGAGTTATTTCTCATTAGCTGAATAGCAGAAATAAGAGAAAATTGCTCATTTCAAACAAGCCCTAACTACGTTTAGGAAAAGTAAAGGAGATTAAGAGAAGGCCTTATTTAAAATATTTCTTCCCTCTGGGAAATGATCTCTATATTAATACCACCCTTATTTTGCCTAGCACAGATGAAATTGTGCGAAAAACCCAGCTATCAGACTGCAATGGGGGAGGCTTTTGGGACCTGTAGTGTACCATTGTGGGCAATGAATTTGAGGCCTGTAAAAAAGCTGTGTATGCTATGCTATATCTTTTAAGGCCCAACATTCCAGGGAAAGAGGATAAATAATTGATTGCTAATCACCTTAAATCAGCTCATTAATGCTGTAATTCTTTCACCTGAACACACTACAAAATTACAGCTGACAAAGTGACATGCACATTCCTTCTGTCCCTGCATGACAGGCAATACATCTCCATATCAAGATAATAAGAGTAGTTTGTGCTCCCCAAAACAGGTGAGTGGAATTACCACACAGGTCTAGGCTGACCAGCTCGGCCAATGGCTATGAGCTAACAGACCTCAGCAGTTAGAATCAGAGGTTGACTTTGAATTGATGTGTTTATTGAATGTTCTTTAATGTTCTTAAATGTCATACAAGCGTCAAATGTCCTTACAAAAGTGAAATGTTATGTATGAAAGTGATAGAAAACTACTATAAGTACTGACTGACTCCTATTTAAAAGATTGTATTTATACATCAAACAATGACACGCAAATGGAGCATGTTCGTAGATATACCATAAAAATCTAAAAAGAGCACCTCTTACAGCTTGTATGTGTCAACTACAGCGAATAAAACATTAAAATGTGAACTGCTGTAGTCTTTTCTGTGTGCCCTCATGAGAGTGCCATTTGCTGCTTTTGCTCTCTTTCATTTCATTCACCAGTCCTGTCTGGGCTACTCACCTACATTGAGGGTAAGGTGTAAATCTGATTGTTCATCAAACTATCATTGAATTCTAGTCCCAACAATAAGTTGCAACCTCCTCAGAGCCACTCAGATTCCACAACATTAATGTTTTGTAACATACCTGATTCATCTCATTAGCAGCCAAGTCCTTTATAGCCGTATCGAGTGTGTAAAGGCAAACAACAGACAGACAAGGCAGACAACACTAAGCTGTGCCCTCCACTGTCTATGTGTTGTTATTTCTGTTTCTAGAGCTGATGAGTCTTTTCACATACAGCCGTGTCTTTACAATTAACACCCTCAGTCTGCAGCCTGGCATCTTCCTCCTGCCGAATAACAAATCTCATTAATCACTTGGGAAAACAGCCATTAAAAGACTCATTAGAGCTCCCGTGCAGACAGCAATGCCTCCAAGTTCCTAATGAATGAGCGCTGACTGAAATGGACTTAATTCAGTTTTCCTGCCCTAAAGTAGTGAGGAGATTTTCAGATCCCATAAAAGTGGTCTTGATGTTCTTGGCACGTATTTGTTTACTACGTTCTGCTTTTAATAGCTTCATCTACTCCTACAAGTTGCACATCGTCTCATCAAAAGATGAATTCTTTCTATTTAAAAGACCAAAAAATAAAATACAGGTTATTTAACCTTTTTTTTTTTTTAGAGTAGCTGTAAAATGCTATTCCAGACATTTGTGGCCATTCTTGTATTTTAAGATTTTCAAACATTTGATTTGATTCCAATTTAATGGAACCTTTTTAAAGACCTTTTCATCTATTAATTTGGGTAGTTAGTTTTTTTTATACATACAAGCCAACTTATTTTTCTTGTTCTTATTCCTTGAAAGTACTTTCTTGCTTGTTTTTCTTTTCATAGTTTACAAATGCATGTTTTGAGTAAGGGTTGGACATTTGTATCCTATTTACCTAATACTTTAGAAAGTAGATAAAAATAGCAGTTGAGAGTAGGAGTTTAAAATTGCAAGTAAAGATATATTGGAATACTAGAATAAATTCTAATTTACAGTAATAACTTTTAATAAAGGATGCACTTTTTTGCCAATGTCGTATTCTGTGAAAATGGACCAAAATTATTAAATTAAATCTGAGGTCTTAGATTTACGGACTATGCAGTGGCTCTCTTCTGGTATCTCTCTGCTGGTACCAGAGTGTCAAGCTGTGGGGGAGTAACTCCACCTAGGGAAATGAGGCAGATGGCAGCTCTGAGGTGAGAGAGCGCTGGCATTTCTGCATATGTCGCACTCGGCAGCTCTCCGTCTCTAACACACTGCCTGCTACTTTCCTCAACCTTTTATGAATTCATTTAATGTTGCTCTGGAGCAACAAGGTTAGTATAAATAACAAGTAACGGAAGCTTAAAAAAATTCAAGATTCAATGCGACTTCACCTCACCTGTATTAGCAGGCTATGTAAGGTTAGCCATGTTTGATAACCTGGAGCACGATTGCATCTTTTGATAGGAGAAAAATATGGCCAGTAATTTTAACTGTCAGACATCATACTGAGCTTTGTTTGTTGTTTCTATGTCACGTAAAACCACATTTTAAAAACATGTAATTATAACTACCACTACTGGAGTTAAAAATGGCATTACATGCAAATGTCCCAATTGAATTTATTTTAGGTCTTAAAAACAAACAAAAAAACCCCACAATACCTTGGAACCCAGGAGAATGTTTCAGGATAGTCTCTGCCCAGCAAGTGAGTAAACACACAGAGGGAGGGGATCCGGAGAGAGCGACTGAGCGGTAGCGTGCCAATCGAAAGAGCAGCAAATGGCGAGCATTTGGGAGAGTTTTAGACTGTTCTACTGGTACACTGAGTTCTAAGGGTTAAAGAAATGGTGGCATGGAGGTGCAGTGGTTAGGACTGTCACTGTACAGTGAGGTTTGATTCTGTGTGTAGTTCTGGTTTCCTCCCACAATCCAAGACATCAGGTGAACTGGAGATGTTAAATTGTCCCTAGGTGTGTGAGTGTGAGTGAGTGTATGATTGATTACTGTCGTGTGGGGCTTGTGGACGGACACACGTGCAGGAAACAGCGTTAGAGTTTAAAGGAGTTTAATGAACACAAAGATACACTTCTGAGCTCTTGGAGCTCCAAACAAACAAGCTTCACACTTTACAGTTCCCAGAGGTCCTTCACCCCTTAGGAAGCTCAAACTGTAGGAAGGGGGCTCAGCAGCCTCGCTGACTCAGAGAAGCTTTTCAGGCCCACACACATTCGAGGCCAGTACAATTACTCCATACCTGTGGAGCTGCCCAGGATGGTGGCTAACCACCATTAAGCCTGTGAGAGATAGGGAGGGGGAAACACAGAGAGAGAGGTCCCAGTCACTACACAAGTTGCAGCATGTATACAGCAGAGTGTCCAGTCTCTTGTAGAAAGGGCTTGAAAGAGCAGGCTCTCCCTCTGCCACCAGGAGAGTAGGCTTCTTATCAGGCTAAGCATGCAGGTGACCTGGAACCTTCTCAGAGACACAGGCATCAATACAAGAGTTCCTAAAAATTCTACAGTTGGAACAGGGCAGTAGAACTATGAACTTAACTGTCAGAAATATCTAAATATGTTGTTTTTTATGACGTCACAAACTATCAAAATACGTTTTCAAAGATTTGAGCAATGCTTACAATGTTACACACCTCAAACTTGTTCAAACAAGGGATTTGGGCCCTTAAAGGGGATAAAGGCCTGATGGTATCTACTTGATATCCTGTTAAAGTCCAGATTTATCTAAAAATGAAAAGTATGTAGAAAATGTGTTTGGCATGTGTTTGGCACTAGTGACAAACATGACAGTGTCTCTTTAGTCAAGTGTATGCTTGAACACGGTTACACCCCCTGCTCTTTCCCTACACTCGCAGAAAGCCCCTCTCCCTCGATGATTACCCACCAGAATTTCCTCAGAGAAACTCGTGAACATTGTCTCAGATGACTCATGCTAGCTGTTGCGCTACCTCAAACAAACAGGGCGGCTTCCTGTTCAGAGCCGATCTGACAGAGCGGGATTCAAGTACAGAAAAAAGAGAATAAAGGAAGAGTACAATCAAACTGAAAATGGCTCATCCTTTCAGCTGCCTTCATACTACAGCTGTTCAACCGGGCCAACAAAGAGGGGATTTAATGGGCGGAAAGGAGAAGGAGGCAGCGAAAGCGTGAAATGAAACATGACGAGACAAGATTGGGGTTGGGGGGAGCAGGGTGGGTGCTAACCTACTTTTTCAACTTGGATTTTGGTTCTTGGGGTTTATAAAAGCACCTTTATAACTTAAAACGTTATAAAAGCTGTTAAGAATGTATTGCTGTTTTCATTAATAATAACACCACAACTTTATATTTATTGGTCTTTTATGTTTGAATATGGCTTGAGGATTTTAATTTGCTTAGTCTTGATTCACAAAAATGCTTGGTTGGCCATTTTCAGATGCCTGTATCTTTGCAATAGTAACACCTAGGCGCAAGTCCAAATGTGTAATTCCAAATATGTATTAATTTATCTTGCAGCACATACCCAGTTCAGAATTTGAAACATGTGTGCCTCTTCAATGTGGACTGATATTCCGAAGGCCATATCTTTGTTAGTACATCCTACAGCTACTAAATCTACTGAATGTATGCTTGAAAATAAATTTTCATAATTTTTCTAATTTTTCATAGTCTAATAATCTCTGGGTTGAGATAGAGTGACCCATTTTGAATTACAAACGAGACATTATCTAGCTAAAATATTCATATATTTGCATAAAAATTGCATTGCGCAGTGAGATCTTAAAAGAGCACACAGTGCCTGGCAAAAGTCTTGTTGTAGGGACAACAAATAATAACTTGATTTGTAGTTAATCAGTTGGAAATGGCTTATAAGAAAGCCCTCTAGATTATGCTTATTATACCAAAAAGTTTTGCATCTGTCACGGCTGTGGGGGTTAACCCCACTGACGACAGGCAGGCAGGCAGGCATCCATTACTGTGGTTTCTTTATTAAAGCAAAACATGAACAGAAATGGCTCGAGGGCCGATGCTTATTCAAACATAGATGTGACTCTAAGCGAAGCACTAACACAAGGCGATGGACCGATAGTGAGGTCCATCTAACTGAAACCTAAATACACACAGGACACAGACAGAAAACCAATCATCAAATGTAATCACTTAAACACAGGACAGCTGAAACCGAGACAAAAGACACAAACGTGGACAAAATTCAAAATAAAAGCCCCAAAACAAAACCAAAACAGTGGCCCCTACCGGCCACTGGCTGAGCCGTGACAGCATCATTCATTGAGTTATCATTTAAATAGGACAGAAAGGTTAAATGTTGCCTAGACAAAAGTTTGTCATATACAAAAATAATGTAGAAATGTACTTTATTTAGAATACAATAACATCAGAGCATAAAGTCATGGTGCCTTGGAGACATGAATTAATAACATGTATTAATAAACCTTCATTTAAAATGTTGCTAAACTTTGAAAAAAAAATACAGTTAGTCATTGGCAGCATCTGCCAGTAGTTTCTCTCTGTAACATATTTAACCTCCAGATACGTTCTATACCACATAAACATTTCTCCTAGAATCAAACATCTAAGCCAATAAACACTTATTTATTCTTAGAGTGTATTCTTGATTGTTGATTTGACAGAACACAGGACTCCGGAAATGGATAAACTCTGCTTGATGGGAATAGCATTGAGGAAAAAGAAAGCAGATTGTGTTCTAAAGTGTGATACACCACTAGAAAAGAGCAGAGAAACTTGACCTTCTGTGTGTAAATAAACACTATGCCTCTGCATCCTGCTGGGGTTAGAAGAACTTTTAATGGGTATTTCATGCTTCTGCTCTTGTGATCTGTTCATTTGGAAGTAAGAAGAAGTTTGTTTCTGCATCACTTAATACCAGAATCCCCTGTTTTTATCTTCATGAATGTGTGGCATCGTCAGGCACACACACTCCTTTACCCAACCAAGCAGAACAGGGCTTTATCCTCTGTATGTGGGTTTCCCTGTGGATGTCTGTCCTAAATAATCTCCAGTGTTGTGTTAACCACATGGGTTCACCCTTGTGCACAATCCTGTCCTCAGTCAGTTGTTAAAACACACACACACACACACACACACACACACAAAGACATGTCGAGTGTGTCACTAGAGAGGTTACAGAAAACAGAATGAATCAAAACCTGAAGTAAATTCGTGCACACACACAATGAAAACCCCACGTGAAATACTCACACTCTTCTGACATTTATCACTTTTATCCAAAGCGACTTCCATTTCCTAACTACAGGGGGCAGTCTCCCTGGAGCAACTTGGGGTTAAGGGTCTTGCTCAGGAACCCGGTGATGGTTTGTTGGTCCCGAGGCAAATATCCTACCGACTGGGCTGCCACCACCACCATATAGATTTACTTTGTAGTTTACAGATACTGACTGCAGACTGTCTGTTGTTGCATCAGCCTCCTCTACCCCATCCAACAATAAGAGAACTCTCACTGAACAAATTATTTGCAAATATCAGCAGAAACGTTTTAGAACAGTTGTTTAGGGCCGGGGCCCAGCACAGTTTGGGGATTTTTTTTTTACTCTAAAGCTGTTGCTAAACCTGCCAGTTAATTCATGAGTTTAATCAGGTGCGTTTGAGCCGGGAAATCACCAAGCAGTGCTTTGCTGAACTGGAGTTCAGGATCCCATTCTGTACTGAAGTCACAAACAAATACAAGTATAATAACTAGACAAACCAATACAACACTAAGTTACTGGAAGTTACTACTTTTGTTTTTCCGTATTTTAAATGTTTTTACATAAATACACAGTGCTTTAAATGGGCAATGGAATAATTACATTTCATTACATATTTAATAGCATTATTTTGTGATTCTGACATTCTGTCTTTGTCAAAAAATGTTTTTCTTTACACAAAAACAAAACACTATACACAAAAACACAGCTATAGCCTTTCAGCAAATAAAATTTCCTCTTTGACTTACAAACACAAAACTGACATTAATATTAAATATTACAATATTAAATACTAATACTTAATTTCAAGGATAGAAACGCATTTGAAAAACATCTCTGCTTGAGTCAATGAGATGAGTAATAGCCAACCACTCAGTGACTCTGTCACTAGATTTAGCAGCTTTTCAAAGCCCTCTTTTTCAAGAAAGTGACGAATTTAAAATCTTTTCTCAGAAGGCCACTAGACCTTATTCAGGATGCAGCAGCTCATCTGGTCTTCACCACAATTCTCACACAAGCCTCCACTGCTGTGAACCCTACGCTGGCGTTCTGTGGCTGCTCACGTTAGATTTAAAACCTTAATGCTTGCCTACACAACCAAAAATGTTCCAACTCCTTCTTATGTTTTATCACTGATCAGTGCAGCAAAGCTCATCATCTTAGAGCAATAAGCACGGCCAACCTGACCCACCCCTTCTAAAAATTCAAACACATGCATTAAGACAGCCCAGCTTTGGCACCTATGTAGTTTAATAAACTTTCCATGACCTTTAGACTGAAGAGCTGGCATTTCACTGAACACTTGAGATTACAACTACACGTTCATGCCTTAAATCAACTCATACTAGATGGACAAAATTATTGGGACACATCTGTTTTCCAAGGTTTTGGCTAGGCCCCTTACTTCTAGTGCAGGGCAATATTAATGCCCCAGCATACCAAGACATTTTGGACAATGCAATGCTTACAACTTTGTGGACACTCCATAAAGACATGGTTGGATGAGTTTGGTATGGAAGAACTTGACTGGCCCACACAGAGCCCTGACCTCATCCCCATCCAACACCTTTGGGATAAATTGGAATGGGGATTGCGAGCCAGGCCTTCTCGTCCAACATCAGTGCCCGACCTCATAAATGCTCTACAGAATGAATGGGCACAAATTTCCACAGAAACACTTCAACATTTTGTGGAAAGCCAAGAAGACAAGAATCTGTTATAGCTGCAAAGGGGGACCAACTTGATATTAAAGTCTATGTATTTGAATGCAATGCCATTAAAGTCCCAATTGGTGTAATGGTCAAACATCCCAATACTTTTGTCCATATAGTGTAACTTACATAAAATGTTATGTTGTGTAATCTAAAACTTGGTTTGCTAGCAGCTAGTCCAGGTTGACTAGAGTTACGGACATGTTTTCTTAGCTGGGTACAGAAAAGTATGTTGCTCTGGTTACGAGTGTCTTCCAAATGCCTGTAATTGAGGTGCGTGAGTGTATCAGGCCCGTTGCTGTTGATATCTGCAAGACATACCTGGTCCTATGGTGGTTCCTTCTCACTGATGAATGGGCATAGAAATGATGATTTAGGTGCTATTTTGAAACACCCCCATTTACCCCTTTATGAAATTATATCAAAAAAAAGATTTAGGCCAGGATTTTCCAAGCAGATGTAAAACAATGTCTTGCATCAGGCATCAGCATAATTGTAATCCTTTGATATAATAGCTTTCCAGTTCCTGTCACCACCACTGTGAACAATTCAGACGTGGTTAGTTTCTCTAGAACTGAGCCTATCACATCAAACCACTCAGAATTACATCAAATGGTTCATTCCAAGTAATGTAAAACGTTTTTGTTCAAAAGAACACACAATCAAGATTGCTTACAGTGAACCGGAATTGCACTGTTGTTCTTAAGATGGCCCTGAGGCAAAGTGTGTGATGATTAGTGTGTTATCAGTGGCCGGGGCGCCTGGCTGATAAGGGTGGTTTTATAAGGCTTTAGAGGGCCCTGCATTAGAGATCTATGATGGAGCCTTGACCCTGACCATCCATTAGCCTGACTCAGAGCGGAGGTAGAGGATCTATCTCATCACCGTCCACATTACTCATTCTCACACTGACATTAACACGCACACACACACACCCGTACACACACAAACCTGATGCTTCCATTAGGAACACGCACACATCAAGGGAAGCCTTTCACCCTGACAAGAGCACACATACTCATGCACCTGTCAAAAACACTCACATACCTTTATCCTATATGGATAAGCCCTGAGTTTTGCATGGAAAGAGGGAATTAAATATTGAGCTGTTTTGGTGCTACAGTGCCATTAATGTATCTATATTTTAATAAATAAAATTCATAGCTAAAAACTCATCCTGAGGCAAGAATTGTCCATACTTCTGTCCATTTTTATAGATAACAGTATTTCAGAAACCAAAGCTAGTTTGCTTGAGTAAACAAGTGTGTAATGGTATTTTAACTGGTGAAATATATTTCTAACTTGTGAGCATCAGAAATATATATATCTAACCATTATCCTCAGCTCCAGTGCAAAACAAACACTGAACACAATGTTTGACTGACATACATTTGGGATTAATCGTTTAAATGCTTCAACAGGCAACTGCACCATTCATATATCTGAAAATGGAAAAGACAAGTCACCCTGCAATGGCATTTTATCCAAAAGCTCAAGGCTAACAATAAAGTAACAGATAGTGGCATCACCAATGTAGCCCACAGCACACAATGCGACACACTGTAGAGCAATATGTGCTTATGCACCATGACAACATTGGCAATATTTTGTTTTGTCCAGTATTAGCATATATTGCCATTTAAAGTGATCGTTTGATGTAAAATGATTTTTTTTTTACCTTTTGCTGAATGTAATTAAGATATGTCTGGTGTCTAAAGTTTACTTTTTACTGTAACTGACAAAAAAAGAAGCCTATTAGCTAAACACTATCTTGACAATTGCATTCCTACAGCCTCAAACTGTTGAGTTGTAAAGTGATCTTAAACACTCTTGTTTATTTGGTTTATGACACACCGTGAACTATTAAAATGGACAAACACACAACAAAAGTCAGGCTTTGAGATGCCGTCTTAGTTTTAGTGCAGTCATAGGGGTGTGTTAGTGTCTTAGTCAGCCACTGCACTGTTGATAATTACTAAGAGTTTTTCATGTGTGTAATCCGTTAAGTATCTGCCAATAATCCGATACTAATCTGATAGTGTCTTTTTCCCTTTTTTAAAACGGACTCAGATATACATAAAGACACAAACACACCCACACACACATGTGTATTATATATGCTATCAATGAGTCTGCAGAATACTAGCAGCACATTATAGTATGTACACTTGAGCATCACCTTTCAGTGAGTAAAAGAGTCCTGCATAGCTGTCAAGTCTCATTGTCTGGCCATGAGAGTTGAGAGTTTTTGCCCTTGATGTGGTGTCACAGCACTGAATGTAAACCTCACACTTTATCACCAAATCCTGAAGTCATACAGCGTCATCATAGTAGCAGTCAATACTGAGAACTTATTTTGACGGCACCTCCTAGTTTTAATGGAGAATACGACTTCGTATATGAAGTTAGCAGAGTGTGCTAATAAAACGTTAATTTAAATGAAGTAAAAACTGCTAGAGTAAAATGAATTGTTGGAATGTTTATATAGCGCAGTGTCACAAAGCGGTGTTTGTCATTAAAATACTCATTCAAAATTAAAACAGGCTCCTACAAAGCCAGAATATTTTACTATGTTGTTAACGGTGTTTTCCTGCCATGCTATTGTCATCCACTGCTTACTTATGAGGGGTCCAGACCTGGATTAAGCTGTTCTGTGACAGTGTATGTTATTGAAATGGTTATACGAAAATTTAATCACAACTGGCTCAGTGGTAGACATTGAGTAAGGCTCTCTTTCTCTCTAAGAATAGGTCATACTCTGTTCTTTCTTGTGTGTGTGTGTGTGTGTGTGTGTGTGTGTGTGTGTGTGTGTGTGTGTGTGTGTGTGTGTGTGTGTGTG
>JBBPDC010177048.1:0-16336 GCA_037974485.1 Hemigrammopetersius urotaenia | reverse complement strand
TTTTAGTCTGCACCTGCAGTTTACACAGTTAAAACAGCTTGGGGTCAAATTGACCCCAAGGAGAATAGGAGGGTTAAATAGGCTGCTCACCCATGTGCTTAGCCAGTGAATTGATCGCTGACAGGAAGTGTTTTTTATAGTTTTGTAGTTTTGTTGTGTAATTTGCTGAGGAATAGTCAGGTTACTTGTGTCTGAGACTTTGAACTTTATCAACGTGCAAAGCTCCAGAACTCTTTGTCAACAACAGACGTGGAATCATTTGATTTTACACACTTTACGGGAAGAGGGCAGGGGTATGTGTGTATTTGTGTGAGTGTATGCACAGTTTCATTTACACTGTGTTTATTTTTACGCAATAGTTCAGGCTTTCCGGACTCTTTTGCTTTTTGTAGCTCTTATTGATTGAGGGTAAACCTGGACAATCAGGTCATCCTTTTAAAAAGGGTTCCTCTCGTTTGACAGACAAAGCAATGTTGAATACATAAACAGTAATAGCAAACCAAAAGACTATTTAAGGTCCTTGTATCAAACTAGTTTCCACCATGCCCTTGTAAATGTTCAGCATTGGTGCACAAGGATGGCTCAGTGCAGTTTTAAACTCAAATTACAATACTAAAGTTGCAAAAACGTGTCATGCCTTTTACTGTGTTCTGAAGATGCAAAAAGGTTTTGAAGTTCGATTGCATCCCGTCCCTTCAAAATAAAAAATCATATTCATACAGTATCTATGGACAAGTGTTAACACAGAAATCGAACAAATACAATAAGAAACATCAATAATTGTATTTACATTTATTTACATTAGAAACTATTAAAGTAATTCATAATATATTTAAATCAGCAAGCATTTCATTCTTGGCACATTTAATAAACCATCATTTGTTGATCTTAAACCTGATTTGGAAAACAAAGTGTCATTAAGTATATATATTTTTTCCATGTTGTCTTCACACAAACACATGCTTCAAAGCTTTTACTACAAAAATAAAGCATCCAGTTACATTTTTGTACCCAAAAATAATTGTAGATCCAACATCTGTCACCTCCTCTTTGTTGTTCTTTTATAACTACTTAATACTACAGGTACTCATATGAGAGCTTTAGAGTACTTTCCATGGGGCATCCCTTTTATTTTTCTCAATGGTGTTTACAAACAAGCGTTGGCATTCTGGTGCTACCTTCAGAAACAATAATAATTACTTTTCACAACTACCTATAACTTTAAGTATGTTGTTTTAGACAAGTTTTAGAAAAATCAGTTTTCATTTAAAAATATTTTGTGATAATATGGTGGAATGTTATCAGAAAAGAAGAGTGGGACTGAATTTGTAACTAGACAGGAGGCATGAAACAGAAGTTAAGGTAGATGCATCTTAGGTTGGATTAGTGACTGTGTTATCACAGAAAACAGGTATGCCTCCTAAACTCCATCCATATGCCTTCTTTCCAGTAAACTCTCTCCTGTGGAATGGAATTATTGTGTAGGAGAATTATCAGCTATAAAGCTAGTTCTAGAACAGGGATTGGGAACCTTTATGGCTGAGAGAGCCATAAGTCTCTGAATTCTTTTGAATAACGTTGTTAGTCTGTTGCTAACCAATGATGAATAAAGTACTTACCATTAATGCGACTTCTGGTGAGTGGTGAGATTAAGCTTCATGCAGGTGTTGAGGCTTCCATCCGTTAAACATGATCGTAGGTTGGTCTTAATGTTCTTTAGATGTGAGAAAGACTGCTCACAAGCATACGTAGAGCCAAACATTGTCAATACAGCAATATTCACATGCTGCAGTATGTGGTATGTGACGGGAAGCGCGTTTCAAGTTTTGACTATCAGCTGGTCCGTGGGTTGAAGTTATTTAATTTCTCCCCACTTGTGTTTGCTCGCAACTCTGCTTGGTGTCATGCAAGTCTTTCCAAATCTTCATTCAGCGACTTGAACTTATTCACCTACATGTGTGAGGCCTTCAGGTCAGCAGCTTGTAGCTCAAAATCTCTGACGGAGACACCGGGGATGTAACTCAGGTCAGCGCTGTCCACTGCACGCTCGTGTGGATGGGTGATGAACTTAAGAAGACGAGTGCGCTCATGAAATTCTCCAAAGTGCGATTTGAATGACTGCAGGAGATTAGATGTGAAGCCCGCTAGCTGCTGAAGATCAAGATGTTGAGCAGGGTCACTTGCTGTGCATGCATCTTGAAACTCTCCCAGTTTTTCAAAGTGTAGTAAATTGTTTCAATGTCAGCGATGAATAGTTCTAGCCAGTTTTCAAATGCTCACACTGCTTGCTGAAGGGATAAGACTGTATTTCCAACACCTTGCATTTTCACATTGAAAATTGTTCAGATGTTCAGTCATGTCCACGAGATAGTATGTCATGTCCACTTCAGGAGCCACTCAGTGTTAGTTAACTCAGGGTGCTCAGCATTTTTCATTTTAAGAAAAGTCTGGATTTTGCTCAGATAAGCTGCGAAATGGCTGAGCACCTTCCATCTTGACAACCAATGCACATTGCTTTGCAGAAACAGACCAGGATAATAAATGCCAACTTCATCCAGCAGTGTTTTAAACTGGCAATCATTTAAAGCTCGGGGGACCACCCGAATGACCAGCGACATCACCTCACCAAGCTGCTCACCCCACATCTGAGCACAAAGCGCCTCCTGATGTAGGATGCAGTGAAAACTTAGGATGGGTCTGTTTTTGTCATGGTTCCCGCTTGTGACCACCATGTGTCGCCATAGGACTACGGACTGCCCACTCACCTGTCACCTGTTCCCCATCACTTTTTGAAATTGTCCCTCACCTGTACCTTGTTTCTTCACTCCTGTTCCCTAATATAAAGGTCATCTCTCTCAGTGCTTTGTTATGGGAGCATACAATCACTTTCCTGGTCACAATATCAGTTTGAAGTTGGCCTAGTCTTGTTTATATTACTGTTTTCTTATTGAGTTAAAAACCTTAAAGTTATCATGGAAGTCCGCAGACATGCATTTCTTCCTTCTCACGATTCAGGACAGGACCCCCATGTGACAGAATGCTCATTTCACCAATGCACGGTGGACTTCCACTGACCCACCTCTGATTCAACTCATGCTTGGTGGAACAAGGCTCCAGGCTACAATGGTTCTGACAGACCAGCCCATTACCTGGATTACGACAGCACAGATGAGGATGACCTTGACTATGATTGAGTGAGAGAGACAGAGGACCAGTCGAGAATTTCAACTTACAAGGATTCCTTGAGAGTCTTCCCATCTCTGATTCTCCGGAGGAACCTTACCGACCGTACGAATTCCCCTACCTTAGTTCGGACAAGGAGGAGTTCATCTATGGTTGGAATGGGCGACCGGAGGACCCCCGGTGAGGATAGCCATAAAGGATCTCTTCGTGGACGTACCCGTGTCTCAGAAGAGATGTAGAGCAAGGAGAAAGTAAATCTATTGGGCTCTCCTTTGTCCACGGTGGCTCCAGCTCGACCAAATTGTCCTTCCTTGCCTCTAGCGTCAGTTCGCCTCTCATCACCGCCGGCTTCTCCTCGACTCGCTGCCAGCTTCTGCTCTCCTCGACTCGGCTTCCTTCTTTCTGCCTCAGGATCAGTCTGGGTCCACACAGATTAATCAGATCCAGTTCATCTCTAGTCCATCCAATCCTATGCAGAATCACACCATTCAATAGAATCCCGGTCAGTCTAGTTTCACACAATCTGGACAACCTGGGCCATCCAGTTCTATTTCACATATCCCCTCTCAGAGTAGTTCCCTTCAGTTTAACCCTTACCAATTCATCAGTATGCCTAATTTCAAACCAGATCAGTTCAGGCCTCCTCAGCTCCTATTTATTTCTTCTTGCCCCGATCACTTCACCTCAGCTCAGTCCAGTTACATTTCCCCATTTGAATCTTTTCAGGTCAGTACCAGTCAGATCAACACCATACACCCTACCCTAGTTCAGTTTAATGTTGATCAACATGATTCAGTTCACCTCCAGTCCCCTCCTACTAATCCTACTCCTACTGATGCTCAGCTGCACTCCACATTTTCCCCCAGTTATATCATACTATCACAGCGGTCCCAACTCAACCTTCTGGCAGTTCAGTAACAGCAACCACCCAAGTAGACAGTTATAATTCAATGACCTTAACAAATCCAGAAGACAGTTCCACCTCTCCACCAAGTGTTTCAGACAATCAAGCTGCCTTGTCAACCCCTCCAGCCAGTCAAGCCACCTTCTCAGCTTCTCCAGCCAGTCAAGCCGCCTTCCCAGCTGTTCCAGCCAGTCAAGCCGCCTTCTCAGCTGTCCCAGCCAGTCAGGCTGCCTTCTCAGCTGCTCCAGTCAGCCCAGCTGGCTTTGTAGCAGTCCCTTCACGCCACTCTTCGCTAGGGGGTCCAACTCGCCCTTGACCACCAACAGCTGCTGTTTCCGCACCGGGTGACCTGACTCCTGACCCGTCACCGGTTTTCGCACCGGGTGGCCCAACTCCAGACCTGTCACCGGTCTCCGCACCGGGTGGCCTGACTCTTGACCTGTCACCGGTTTCCGCACCGGTTGGGCCAACTCCTGACCCATCACCGGTTTTCGCACCAGGTGGCCCGACTCCTGACCTGTCACTGGTCTCTGCACCGGTTGTCCAGAGTCCAGGGCCAGTCTCTGCACTGGCTGTCCAGACTCCAGGTCAGGAATGGCTGCGATTGGCTCCAGCCACCCGCAACCATGAGCATATTTTTACTGGTATTATTTATTTATTAAAGATTTGTCTGCAAGCCAGATGCAGCCATCAAAAGAGCCACATCCCAACCCCTGTTCTAGAAGAATTGAGGCATTGGTTAGAGGGAGTCATTCATCATTTATATAGACCATAGAAACCTTGAGTGCCTTGGAGAGGCCAAAAGGTTCAATCCCCCCAGGCCAGATGGGCTCTTTTCATCGCCAATTTTCATTTCACAAGAACTTATAAACCTGTATCAAAAAATGTCATGGCTGATGCCCTATCCAGACAGTATGACTGCTGGGAATAGCCTGGTCAAACAAGCCACTTACCAATTGTTTTATAATTCAACGAATCAACCCAGTCACATATCATCTCCAGTTGCCCTCCAGGTATCGGGTTCCCCCCAATTTCATGTTTCCCTCTTAAAACCAGTATTTTATAGTCCCATGCACCCCCACTGAGAATGGATCAACAGCCAGTCCCTCCCTTAAATGTGGATGGAGAAGGGGCTAACATGATGCAGAAAATTCTGGTCGTGTCATAACACATGGTTGATTGGCATATTTTGTAGATTGGGAGGATGTGGAACAGAAAAAGAATCAGAAGACATTCTGGACCTTAACTTAATTAAGGAATTCCACGATTCATATCCTAATCCGCTTACTGCTTGCTGATGCGATCGTCTGCCGACTCGCTAACCTTTCTTTTGGATTTCTGACTTCTCTTTTTTGCCCTGTGGACCTGTTTAGATTGCCTTGTGTTGGATATCCTGTTTTTTGGGCTTCACTGATACAATTCTTGTCTTTTGTCAAACTGTTTTTTTCTTATTAAACATCTTTGATTTTTACCTTTTTACCTTTTGTGAATAATAAATATCACTGTCTAACAGGTACCCTTTTAAAAAGATGAATAAGTTACAGCTAATATACAGAACACTATTGTTGGTTCTCATATCTCAATTTTTTGTGCTTGAAGGACAAAAAAACTGTGGTGCTAATCAGTTTGTAAAGCATGTCACTGAGTTATTGGTCATTGATCCTCACTGTTTGACTTGCTGTTAAACTTTGACCATACGGTTTTAGTGTTGTCATTGCCTGAGCTATACTGCCCTCACTATATAAATGTGCTTCCCTTCTTTTCATTCTTTATTTCACATCTCATTGACAGAACACTTCAAAAGGCAGCATGGAGTCTGTGCTCTGTTGGTATTTATTCATTTTTGTGGCAACAGGCATATGTCCTCTTGTTAGAGGTAAGCTTGTTAGTTTTGTCTTTGGAGTTAGATTATCTACATTCTTAAAAAGTGATTCTTTAATTATATAGTTAAATAAAGACACATGGCAATTTGAATGCTTAATTTTTTCATAGTCAATTCTTATCAATGGTAAATGGACGATAAAAGAGTTTTGGTATTGTTGTCTGATCATAGTCTCACAACAACAAAAATATTTTATTGCTCCTTTATGCAGGTTTTTTATAATCCTTTTATTTTGAAAGTTTGTTGCTTTTTTGGGCTCTGACAACTGAAAACACTGCTGGTTTTCGCAGGAGGCAGGCGTCCTATTACTTTGGACAGAAGTATTGGGACACCTGACCATTACACCAACAGAGATTTTAATGATACTGCATTCGTTTACATACACTTTAATATAGACTTGGCCCCACTTTGCATCCTCTATAATGCTCTGGGCTTTGAGAGTAACTTGTTTTTATAACAGACTAGACAAAACATGAATTCTCTGCAGTGACATATACCTTTGGTTTTATATTTGACTTGATTAAAATTATGTTTATGTTATAAAATGTTTTAACTGTAACTGTGTTAAAGGGAATATGGCTGTTAAAAAATTCTTATATGATTTTGCAAAATAAATATTATTGTACTTTAGTTCATATAGCAGTTAAATTGTAGAAAACCATGCAATTAATTTTTTTATTAAAAATGTAATACATATATTAAATTTAATATATACATAAATGTACAATGGTTGTTATTGATCCACATTAAGCCTTGCATGCCTTGCATGCCTTGCATAACTTTTCATACTACTGACGAGCAGTTATTATTTAAAGGTGGCTTGAGAGAGATGTTTCCAAGGTATTTAACAAATATTTTAAGGTCAAAAGTATCCCTTTTAATTGAACTATGGTGAAAGTGTTTTTAAAAAGTCAGTAAAATACAAATGTTTAAAAATGGTATTTATTTAAAGTAACAAAACACACATTTCTCTGATCCTGCAAACATGTTCATGCTCTGCTCAAGTCCCAGCTTGCTAAGTTGTGTCAGCTTGTTAAGTGGTGTCAGAAAACTGAATTTAATGTAAGCACAAGTAAATGTGATAGAGGGTTTACCTGAACCAAGAGAAATGACAATATATAGAACTCTTCTTGCACTTTTCTCTTTTAAATGACTGTGTTATCATTTCATAAGCTGTATCCAGAATCTCTTTCTTCTGATATCATCTTGCTTGCACTTTACCATGAATCTGATTCTACTGGTGTGTTTTTGTGTAGGAGCTCCAGCCCCAAATCGCTGTTCAGACAGTAACCTGAACATCACCAAAGGCACCTACACTCTTTCTAAGGATTATAATGAAGATAGTATCCTGAGATACCATTGCCCACGTGGTTATTATCCATATCCTGTAAAAATGCGCCAATGTGACAGAGGCAGATGGGATCCTCCACCCATCAAAAAAAGTCCAGTGTGCAAAAGTAAACCTTAACATGCTGTCCTGCACAAATGAAACTTAAACTTTTAAATATTAACACAGCACAATGTTTCAATGAGCAACTTTTTCCCATTGTATCTCCAATTTGTTAAGATATCACATGTCCTAACCCAAATGTTCTGGAGAATGGAGTTGTGGAGCCCTATCAGATGCAGTACAACATCAATGACACAACCACTTACAGGTGTCACTCTGATTACACTTTGCGGGGTTCCCTCAAGCGTACCTGTCAGCTCAATGGCAAGTGGACTGGCAGCACACCAGTTTGTAGTCGTGACTGTAAGTAAAAATCCTCTTTGGTGGTCTTGTCAATTTTACTTCAGTCTTAACGCATTACCATTTGTAAAACAGTGCTCTGTGAACTAGGCAGATGTTAAATAGTGCTGTTGTTGTAAAAGGAGCACAACTGAAAAGAAAGAAATCTAAAATAAATAAATAAATAATGACTTCATTTCATTTTAGCTTTGTAGGCCTCTTTGTAGGCCTCTACTCTATTATAGTAGAAGTTATATTTGTGATATAGGGTTAAGGCACATTGCAGTATATCTTTTAATGCAACTTTAAAAAATACTTCATATTCTAGAAATGTTTTGCCTTTTCTTAAAATCTTCACCTTGATTGAATAGTAATGAATTGCAGCATAGTTTGCAAGCATGATCAGATATAACATTAAAACCACCAAAATAATATTGTGTAGGTTACATTGTTGCCTTCAAAACAGCTCTGACCCATCAAAGCAGCAAAGACCTCTGAAGGTGTGCTGTCTTGTAAGTGAGGTGTGGCTGCTATTGATAAAATGAGTTTGTCCAGAATATCCCACAAATGCTCTATTTTATGTAAAACATTCCTGATCAATTCCTGATCAGTGTGGCAGGGTACATTATTGTGCTTAAAGAGCCCACTGCCATTAGGGAACACTGTTGTCAAGAATGGTGTACTTGGTATACATAAATGTGAGGCACTGGCGAGCATTCTGTGCCATATCTTCTCCAGGTAAGCAATGAACTCATTTGGCTGTTCATGTGACATAAAAGAAAATATTCAGCAGACAAGGTCATCTTTTTTTCATTGCTCAGTATTCCCATTCCGATGTTCATGTGCCCATTTTAGGTTCTTTTAGAAGTGGATGGGGTCAGCATGAGCACTCTGATCAGTCTGTGGCTAGGCAGTCTCACATGCAGCAAGCTGTGTGTTATGACACCTTTCTAGCCAGCATATACTTTTTCATTACTCGGTACTACAGTAGTTCTTCTGTGGAATTGGAAACAACAGGCTAAACTCCACTACCCAAGTTCCACAAAGAGTTTTTGCATACCCTTTTACCGCTTCACCAGTGGTTCTACCTTGGACCATTTTTGGTAAGACCCTATGCCAGGAGACAATTTGGAGATGTTCTGGCCCAGTTGTCTAGCCATCACATTTTACCCCATTTTGGCCTTAATTTGTCATAATCACTGAGATCATTATGCATACCCATTATTCTTCATTCAAATACATAAACTTAAAGAACTGACTGCTTACTTGCTGCCTAATATAACCCTCCTAATTGACAAATGCAATTGTGACAAGACAATTGATGTTATTTACTTGACCTGTTAGTGGGTTTAATGTTGTGGGTGATCAGTTTATAAAGACATTGCAGACTACAGATGGCATGATTTTAACAATATTTAGATGATACACTAGACCTGTCCTGACCCTACCCTGGCACAAGCCTGAAACTCTAAAACTCTGAAACTCTTTGTCTAATGCTGGAATGTATTTAAACCACAGCTGATCACTGCCCTGATCCTGGCACACCACCTGGTTCCAGCAGAACTGGACACATCTTCAATATTGATGACAAAGTGACCTACCGCTGTGACAGTAAGCTGAAACTGCTGGGATCCAAAGTACGTGTGTGTCAAGATGATGGCCAGTGGTCAGGACGTGAGCCAGAGTGCTACGGTGAGATTCTTTTTGTAGCTTATCAAATAAACCAAAGAGCAGTACAATATAAAATTCTGCAGCATACAAACAGTAAAGAAATTATGAGTGGTTTACTGAAGCCAGCTGTGTGGGGATGTGTTTTTGTTTTCTCATTGTAGCTGATTACACATATGACACTCCAGAAGAAGTAGCAAGGGCTTTTGGCAGCACTCTACAAACTACGCTAATCACCCATGAGGAAAAAGGTACAGCAGGCCTTTATAATGGAAAAATTTTTTTTTTTATTGAGATCTATTTCAACTACATTAATGCAATCACAACAATACACATCAGGTCAGCGAGGGAAATTAATCAGTATGGACCAGAAAGGAAAACTGAACATCTACATTGCCCTGGATGCATCTGACAGCATTAACAAAACAGATTTTGAAATGGCAAAGAACGTCATTCATAACCTCTTAGATAAGGTATGTTGGAATAAAAGTTAAATTTGTTGTTCACATCAAATACTGTTTCATGATCATATTTAACTGATTTCAGCAGATACATGACTGTCCTTCAACTTCAACTTTTCCATTTTTTGACAGATCAGCTATTATCAGGTCTCTCCAAATTATGAGATCATCATTTTTGCCTCAGATTTAACAAGAATAGTTAGCATTGGAGATTACAAAAGAGAGGATGAGAGAAAGCTGTTTGAAATTTGGGAGAAGCTGGAAAGATATAAATATGATGGTGAGCTATTGATCTAGACATTTAATTGATATTCTTATATTTATTTTCTCTTAATTAATTTTTCTCTTAAAACTTACTTGGTTGAAACTCAGGTCCCTATTTTTGTGGTAATAGTAATAAACAATACACGCAAAATTGATTACAAACATTAGGACAGAATTGTAGTGTAATAAAACAAACAAAAACAAAAAAGAATCTAAGCAGTGAAGTGTATTAAAGCATCAATATGTTTTAGAAACTTTCAAAAGTCAAAGTCTGTTCCATTAAGAGCACAATAATTTACTAAATTCTTAAGAAACCAGGTTGTAAAAATTGGTTCATGTCTTTGTGCGATTGTGACTGCTCTGAGAGTAGGTCTAAGGAGATAGACCTCCTCAGGAAGTATAAATAGGTTTGAAACAAGCACATTTTTTCTCCACAAATATTTTTTTTGACTTTTTAAAAATGTTGTGCAATTCCATTTTAATGTCGTGGTATTTTCTAATTTACAGAAAAAGGACAAAAATCAGGAACGAATATTGCCAAAGTGTATGAAGCTATTTTGGAGAGCATGAGTTTTGAGAGGGCCAACAATAAAACACTTTTCAATGAAATCCATCATGTCATAATCATGTTCACTGATGGTACTGATCCTATATTTATACAAACACAACATCTCTGCCAAAATGTTACAGTTAAAGCAAATACATTTTTACAGGTATGCCTGTATCACTGTGTTGCAGGTATTGCCAATATGGGAGGGAACCCAATACACAAGATAAATGAAATTAAACAAACTGTGTACGATGGCGATGAAGAAAACCGTGACAAATATCTTGGTGAGGAGAGCATAAGTGTTATACACTGCATAAAGTCATTCAGTCAACAAGAAAGCAATGTTTTAAGTAAAAAGCAATGCTGTTATTTAGTATTTCAAGTTTTTTGGAACAGAAGTTATAGAATGAATAATAACAATATATTACATTTTTATCTATTTTTATTCATTCTTTCCTGGCCAATATGTTAATTGAGATTTTCTTAATAAAGCTGTTGTTGGCAATCTCAGCTCCAAAACCACTATGGTTCAGCTTTGGCCCATTCTCTAGCAAACTGTTGCACAGGTTATGAAGGTCCCTCTCCTGGACAAGATATTTAAAAATCCCCCAAACATTTGGGAAGGAAAGGAGAGGTAGAGGTATATAGTTCTGCACTGTTTTGCTCCATTTTATTAGCTCCATTTACAATATAGATGCAATTTGGTGTTTTTTTTAACATTTAGATGCATTTGCTGTAATAAACATGTATACTGTTTGTTTACAGATCTATACGTGTTTGGAGTGGGTGAGGATGTGCAGAAGGAGGATATTAGTGATTGGGTGACAGTAAGACCAAATGAAAGGCATGCGTTTTTCCCCGAGGACATGAAAAATGTGGAAAAAACATTTGATAAAATGTTAGGTACTTCTGAAATTCTTCCTCTATGTCTGTTATGATGAAGTTTGATCCATTACTAGTTTTAGTTCACTGTGCTTATTGTATCCTCCCTGTTTTCACTGTATACGCTTCCTCTGTTCATAGATGAAAGCACAAGTACGGGTCTTTGTGGACTCTACAGAAATTACGTAGCTTCAGATCGCTCTAGATTCCCTTGGGTTGTAAAGATTACTGTGACGGTAAGTTACTGTGAGTGTTGACTGTATTTTGTATTCTCAGACTCTGCAGTAAAGATCTTTTGTTTAGACAGATCAATACAAAAACTTTGCCATAGAAAGCTACACAGCATTTAAATGTACTAAATCTTCTGAAAAGTCATGGGAGTAAATGCTTTTTCTTGCTCTACAAAGCGTCAAAGCTACAAACCTGCTTCAAACTGCTTAGGATCACTGGTCACTCCTTCATTTATTCTAACTGCAGCCCATTGCTTCAAGTTTGACGATGATTCCAAAAGCATCAGCCTTGACGCTCCATTTGCCACAGGTGCTGTATGCAGTTATAAAACTGATAGCCCTTTTAATTAAAAAATGAAAAAATATGAAAATTAAAATGAAATATTCAAGATGAAGAGAGCAAAAAAATTCAACTAGGAATAACTAGTACAAATCCCTCCTTTTTTTAGATGTAAAACTTGAGGCAAAGACTTTCATTCGTCATCCAATGTACAAACCCAAAAGCAGAGTCTTGGAAGGAATACCAGAGTATTATGAATATGATGTGGCTCTCATTGAACTGAAAACAGGTATAAAACCTGAAACCAGACTCAGGTGAGTGATCTACATGAATCCTACAGCTGAAATCAACTACAATGTTCTTTTCGAAATCATTTGGAGTGTTTTGATGTGAAATTTCCTGAGGAAAAATTGCTCACAGTGGTGAGGAACCAGACATTTAGAGCATTTATTGAGCATAAATCTATCTCACAAGAATTACAAGAAATCATTAGAAACATCATTAGAAATCATTAGAAATGTTGCCTAATGTCTGAGATGTTGATATACCATAGTTTTCAGATGGATAGTTTTGCTATTGCAGGGGCAAACTTTGAAGCTATGACAGTAATATCAAAATAAGAATAAACCACAGAAATGCAATGGCTGTGAGCAATTTGACATCAAACCACATCAAATGACTTTATTAGTATTTCAGTGAATTAAATTTGAAAAATCAGTGGAATTCCCCTTTAACAGGGAGAGCCTGTTCTTATCTCTCTATTTATTGAAATCGCAGACCCATTTGCATTCCCTGCACCCAGGAAACAAGTAGGGCTCTAAGATTGTCCAGCAGTGATGTGACATGTGGCAAACAGAGTACGTTTCATAATTTCACATTGAAATGAATCAGAGCATTGTATGCAATGACATACTCTGTTTGTGGAAATTCTTTGTATGAATGTCAGCTTAATTAGGCAATCCATTCAACTAGTTTGCACTTCTCTATGAAATTAAGCAAAATTTAAATATCTAAACAATTGTTTTTGTTCTCTTATAGGGGATGAACTGCTGAAAAGTGAACTCGTAAATGCTTTTTTCCTGTCATTTAAAAATAAAATACCTACGAGCGAAGTCCAGATCAAACTGGGGAATAAGGTAAGCAACATCTAAGAAAAATGTAATGGTTTGTTTTTAATTCATTTGTAAGACTTAATGTTTTTGTAGAAATTCTAAATATCAGAATGCCATGAGAATCAGGGCATTTTGGTTCCTTCATCAGCTGAAAACAAAGGGAGGGGGGGATTAAACCATTTGCTTGTAATGCTTTGGATTTATATTCAAAACATCCTTTTTCTCAATAACTGTTTTGCCCCACTCAGTATGGTGCAGATAACAATCTCAAATCTTTATATTTCCTCTTTATGTTTCTCTTCATGTAAGTGAATGACTTGCTTTGTTTTTCTCCTTTCCTCAGAAGGACGCATGTATTGAAGATGCCGAAAAAGCATTAAATATCTCTACAAAGACAGCAACTCAACTTACAGACAATTTCCTTTGCACTGGCGGAACAAATCAAGATAAGGTGTCTTGTAAAGGTAATTTACCATCAGTGAGGACTTGGATGAAGTACTATAGGCTTGGAATGTACATAATATGTTCAAAAGTTTATAGACACCCTTTCTAACATGTGAGTTGAGCTACTTTAAAGTGCACCTATTTTTGGCAGATTTTGTCTATAATTGGATGTCTTTTTTCAACAGGTGACTCTGGTGGTGCTACATTTGTGCAGCAAAAGTATCGGGCATTCCAGGTTAATATTTAAATCACAATGTTCAAATTTACTTTCTAATTTGTATTTATCCATCCAATTTCATGTAGGAACTACACAATTGAAAAGTCTTGAAAACTTTTAAAACAACTATTGTGAAACCAGCCAGCTAATCACTGCAGATCTTTTGAAAAGCTAAAGTGTCATTCTAACAATTGAGTTTGATTATTTATGATAGCCTTAGATTTGAGTGCCAATACTTCATAGGAGTCATGTAGTCATATGCACTATAAAATTTTTTAGGTTATTCTGAAATTTGCAGGAGGCCATGATCCAAAATACAGAGAGGTTTGATGATAGCCTGTTTATTTATTTTTAATAGGTTGGAGTGGTCAGCTGGGGTCTGAAAGATCTGTGTACAGATGCAGATGTTGCTGCAGCTAAACTTGAAACGGCCAGAGACTTCCACATAGACCTCTTCAATAAAGATGTACAGATCTTCCTTAAAAACCACCTAGGTAATGAAAAACCAGGTCCTCCTCTACATTTTTTGGAGTAATTAAAGCACATGTCCCTTCTTTCGTGAACATTTTCTCTATTCTTAATGAATTTCTTAACTCTATAGTTTTAGAACATTTCCAGACAATATGATACAATGAAGCATTTTGAATGTTGATACGTTGTTGATGATGATGTCCTGTATTCACCAGGATTTGTGTAATCAGTCTTTTTTCAGATGGACTAAAGAGTGTTGCTTAAGGCCTATGCTTAAAAATAAAAGGCTAAAAGTAGAATTTAATTGGGATCTTACTCAAAAGCTTAATTTCCCTTCTTACACCATAACAACTGATATCAAACCAGTGGGACCAGGGGATTACCTGCAATGCAAAATGTGGGTGATTTGATAATCACCAGAAATGTAAACTCCTCTTGGAGAGTTGGATCATCTTATAGAACATGCCAATCCAGTCACTCACATAATGGCTGTGCACACATGTTCATAATTTTGTGTTCAGATCCTTTCCAATGTAGTGAATTGTAATGTCTGAACTTGTATTTCCTATAAATAAAATCCAGATCATCTGTATGTGGACCACTAAAGGGCAAGTTTTCCCCCTGAAACTGTCTGTATAATAATACTGTAAATATTATTCAGAGTGGTATAATGTGAAATGCTCTACTATAGAAAATCAGAATTGTTCACAATGGTGGTGACAGGAGCCAGACCTTAAGTGTGTTTAATACGTTTAAAACCTTCCTCACAGAAAGGTATTAGACCAGTAATGAAAATGCTGCCTCATGTCTGAAATTGTTTTGAAAGATTTAAGAGAAGGCTTTTCATTCCTTGGCCACTTAAAACTCCTTTATGACTGATTTAGCTTCACACTTTCTAATTGGCTGTACACATACCGGATTTCCATCTGACTGACCAGTCTTACATTAGATTACCAAGCGTAAATGAATGTGGCTTAGATGCAGTCAGGATACAATCCAGACAAAAGTCACATAAAATGATCAAGTGTAAATAGGGCTTTTGAGTTTTGCAAGCACTGCTTGTTTGACGTCTATCCACAGATTTCCAGTGTTGTTTGGGTCAAGGGATTCTGCAGGCCATGGCACCATTTACTCACACCTCTTGAAATAGTCCTTTGAGGATTCTGAGGTGGTATCAGAGCATTATGGATATGATATGGCTCTCACTGAACTGTAAAAGGGTATAGAACCTGAGGTGTGAATCTCAGGTGAAAGGTGAAAGTGACCATTTGTCATACGTGAACACACCACAGCACACAGTGTGAACAGAACGAAATACAACCTCTGCATTTAACCCATTCACCAAGTGAAGCAGGGGGCAGCTACGAAGACAGCGCCCGGGGAGCAGTGTGTGGGGACAGTACCTTGCTCAGGGTACCTCAGCGGTGCCTAGTGGTCTTGGAAATCGAACCCGGACTTTCTGGTCGCAGGGCGAATGCCCTAACCACTAGGCTACCAACTGCCCCAATGTACAACAGAATTTGCGGGTATATAATTAAAATCCATTCTTCCCTCTACCAGTGAAATACTTCCTATGCCACTGGATACAACAAACGCCCAAAGCAAAATCAATGTATTCCAGTTAATAAGAACTGGACAGGTGTTCTGTTCATGAAATACTGCAACATTTTTCTCCAAATATACTTTTGGAGCCAGGCTTATTTAGATTTCCCATTGGAAACTTCTGAGAGTGAATTTTATTGTGAGGGTTCTAAAAAAGATTTCTTCTGATGACTCTTCCATGAAAGTCACATTTGTCCAGGTCTTACTGCACAGTAGAGCAGTGCACCATCACTCCAGAGCCTGCTAAATCTTCTTTAGGGTCTTTGGCAGACAAATGAGGGTTCTTCCCTCATTTGTCTGTCAATAGACATGGCACGTTACCCCTTTTTATGTCCGATACCGATATTGTAAATTTGGATATCTACTGATACAAAACAAATCCGATACTCTCTGAGTCTTTTTTTAAACAATATAAAAAACAATGTAAAAAATAATGCTTTAAGAAATGTCTGGATAC
>JBBPDC010177030.1:0-16336 GCA_037974485.1 Hemigrammopetersius urotaenia | reverse complement strand
CACAGCGCCCGGGGAGCAGTGTGTGGGGACGGTACCTTGCTCAGGGTACCTCAGAGGTGCCTAGCGGTCTTGGGAATGTAACCCGGACTTTCTGATCACAGGGCGAATGCCTTAACCACTAGGCCACCAGCTGCCCTGTAGATAAAAAATACTGATCATGGAGCCCACCGCGGCACTTGGTGAATGGGTAAAATAAAGAGAAAGAATTTCACACTGTGTGGTGTGTTCACATGTGACTATAAGGGGCCACTTCATATCAAATGATGTACTGTGTCAAACTGATGAGGCTGAGGGATATCATGATGTGCTGAAGAATACAACATTACACACCAATAAACATATTCAATTCATTTTAGTCTGTAATGGCCCTTTTAGGTGCACCCACTGACATGTGTTGTATACAAATAGATCATGTAATCTCTATCACTGATCTCTAGTCATCATCTGTAGAATGGCACTGTGGAATTTGTAGAGAATGTATGTATGTATGTATGCATGTACAGGGGGTCCTGTGTGTATGTCAAGACCATTGTAACTTGAGGACCCCTGTATGTATGTATGCATCTACTTGCCTGCCTGTCTTAATTTTGAACGGTATACATTGACAATATATACAGATCTATACAGGGGATCCTCGAGTTACGACACAGATTCGTTCCTTTGACAGTGATGTAACCCGAATTTTGGTGTAAGTCGAAACACACCCTAGCCTCAGTCACTTACCGACCCTAACACAGCTGTAAAATCATAAAAACACAACTAAGCCACAGAAAAGTGGGGAGTGGGAGTGAACAAACGTATGTTGAGACTGTCGTAACCCGAGGACCCCCTGTATAGACTCTATCTGTCTCTGAAGACAGACGGCTCAATAGATAGTTCCCATACAATACACTGGGAGATCTAATACACAGGTCTAAAGGCAGTCTGGTGTAGAGCAGCAGGGATCAGAACGCCACCACAGCGCATAACAATACCTTCATTACCTCACATCACACACTCTCCATCTTCCTACACGTTTTGAACACGAACACACACACACCCAGCGAGGACCTGGTACACAGCTGAGTGAAGTTAAAGGAACACATTAATTTATCAAGCATTTCTAAGTAAAATTAGCTCAGTGCCAGCAAGGAAACTGTCAGCCAGCATACTAGTCACATAGTCAGGGGACGTCATTAAATAAAAACCTTGATTTGGATGGCTGAGTGTAGGGAAAACATGCAATTACAGCGGGGTACTGCGGTGAACAAAAATCCTCCTAACCAGTACAGGCTTATGCGTCAGAAATTAAGTTCATTCAAACTGCATTATGTTGGAATGTCAAACAGACTCGCCCATGTCATTTCTGACCGAAATTATTAAAAGGCACAATGCATAGCTTAAACAGTAGAAGCAGCTTTTTGTCCACTTTTATAAATTAGAGAAAGGCTTGTAGATCCAGGGCAAAAGTAATGAAGCAAACTCTGGACACTAAACAAACACATGATGCACAAAAATATTGGGACGACACTGCATTCAAATACAGAGACTTTAATATGGAGTTGGTCCCCCTTTGCAGATGTCACAGCTTTCACTCTATGACATTTTCACCCAGTAACTCTAGGCCTAAGTCTGATCCAACACATTTTTAACTGGGTTCAGTAACTAAAGAATCTCAGAGCAGCATCCTCTGACCATCTGCTAATATAAAACACAACATCATTTGGGAGTTTTAGTAAGTGTACAGCTGCACTTTTTAAAACTAAAAACTGCTTTAGTGATTCTCTCACTGCTTTTAGTCCATCCTTGTCAGACAGTCTAACTGACTTCATCTCAGAGATGAAATCCTCTTCTGACGAACATCCCAAGGATGTCATTTTACGGTAATAAAATAAGTGAATAGAGATAATCAGATACTGCGGCGCAGCGGGATAATTTCAATTAATTTTGAATGGATGAACCGATGTCGAACTGAATTGAGCAGCACACTTCACTTTATAAGGAGCTTCTGAAGAATATGACAATTCGGTACGTGTGTATGTGTATATGTGTGTGTGTGTTTGTGTATATGTGTGTGTGTGTGTTTGTGTATGTGTGTGTGTGTGTGTGTGTGTGTGTGTGTGTGTGTGTGCGCGTGCCTGTGTTCCAGAGCATGAATGGCAGCAGCTGTGTGTGGGATACCAAGGGCTGAGGCTAAGGCACGGATCCAGAAATCTTAATGATGCATGCAGTGTGTGTTGATTGAACAATGTGTCCTTAGGAAGAATTAAGGGTCTGTTTTATTACACCTGTTGTATCCACTCATGTGGTAGCAGCAATTTAACTTCCTACAAACCTTACAGTGTACAGCTTTAAATTCCTTATTCAAGCTGTTGTTTCTTAAAATAACAGATCTGACAATGAATTTTAGCCAGAGGTTTTCCCTTTTTTTGTTCGTTTTGGAAGTCTTGACATGTATAGTCAACTCACCTTATAGATTTGACAGACAGATATAAAAATAAACTAACATTAAAGAAATAAGCCTTGCAAGGCTGCATGTTGTAGAGATATTCTCGTGCCTGATGTGAAGTACACCAAACAATTAAATATATAATTATTATTATTATTATCAACAACAACAACAACAACAACAACAACAACAATAATAAAACTTGCTAGTTTTCTCCAAGCGTTATCATTTAAATTTAATTCAGAATTCAGCAGGGTGAATCAAACATATTTTACCAGTGATTTAAGCTCACTTAAGCAGACTTTAGACCCGGGTGCAACACTGACACACCACACTCTTACTCAAACAGTCCTTATAAACAATAATACCTTAAGTGTTTTTAGTCGTCAGTGTAACAGAACAGACATGCTTGCATTTTAATTTTAGTATTTGAGGTCACACTGACGCACATCTGATACATCTGTCTTTTCTACGGTGCATGCTTTTATGTTTTAAAGCCGTTTAAAAAAGATGCAATAAGAGCTGATGGGATTTTAATGGAGATTAATCAAATACAGTGTGGATTGGATACATGGCGATGCTCGTAGTATCCCAATGCTTTTTCATATTTGGGATGACTCATCAACTTTCCAGCAACTATAAAGCAGAGTTACTCAGTTTGAAGGGGGTTTGTTAAAAGCTGCATTAAAGATGTATTTAAATGGCTATGTTTATGTTCATGATGTGTAGTCTTTATTTTGTAGTATTGGTTGCTTTATTTTAAATGGTCAAAATTAATATAGAAATTTGAAAACATCTACTTAAAAAGACACCCCCAGGAAAATATAATGACACTTATTTGAAATATGCATCTACTTACATATAATTATGTGGACAGACCTGCATTGTTTTATGTGGGCAGTTTTTGCTAACAGTTTTAAAACTAATGAAAAAAGTGAATGTACCATAGCTAAAACCAACAGTATCAGTCTCCCTAAAAGTGTCATACAGGGTCAGAAATAATGAAGATTTAAGCTGCAATTTGGTTTTTAGTTTAATTACACTTGCAGGTTCAGGGCAAAACTAAAGAATCCAACCTTAAACATAAACATCTTTTTTGATCGACTACATTTGTTAATAAAGGGAAAATGTGGCATTTTATATAGAAATGTGACACTAAACTGTCACTGTAGCTTCTTTTTCACAGTAGTCTTATATAACTGAAATTTTTATTTCGCAGGAGAATTTTATTTCGCAGAAGAATTGTATTTTTTGAAATTCTGTTTTAAAAATTGATAGTTTGAGTGGCCTATACTAACAAAGACATCTGAGAAGTCAGTTTCCATCACTACGAAACCAAACCCCTTAATTTTACCTATTAAAACTGGCTTAATTTTTACCTTAATTTCCAGGAAATTAAGGAAAATTAAGGGGAAAAGTGCACAGATTAAAGGGTTATACTGAATTTTCCCCTTACTTTTTCAAATTTGCCTCTTAAATAATAGAACCTCCTGAATGAATGCCTTATGTTTAAGATTAACGCCTTAAATCCACTTTTAAAGTCAAATTAAGGGATCGGTTCATAAATTAATGGCCACTTCATTCAAACTAAGGGGTTTGGTGTATTTTCAGGGCTAAATTAAGGGAGGCTTCAGCACATTCTAAGTACACTGTGTTTCATAGTGCATTAAGCAGCTGAAATGGCCACAATGAGGCCTGCAGAAAGGGATTAACAGGTACATTTACGAACATGGGTTTATTCTTGGCTGGATAACATTGTTTGAAATTGGCAGCGCCCTGTGAAAATGCAAATGGGAGAATGTGTGAATCAACAGAAGTGACAGACACTGTGTGTGCACATTGTGCGTGCATCCTGGTGTATATGTGTCACATATCAGTGTGCATGGTGGTGCCAAAGCCTCCAAACAGCTTTCAGAATCTGTCTAAGGGTTTATTTTCTGGTGGAAATGTGTTTCAATATAGCCCTTCTGCTTGAGAAGCAAATATACTGAAGCAAGGGGTTTCGCTAACAGGTGACACAGTCTACAAATCAAAGAAAGGTCTCCACAAATAAGCTAAAGAGCGGGACGTTCTCAGGTCTGTGAACATGCACCCTGAGGCAGCTGTCAAATAAATACGCATCCACGACGAATACATGAATACTAACCAGGTAAACAAACAGATAGGTGCTCTGAGTGGGATTTTTGGTGTAAACCGTATGTCACACATACTGTTTAGAGCAACAGAGAGAGATAGGGACAGAGAAAAGCCATATAAGACACGTTATTCACACTGCTCCATATTTGCCGAAGCAGGTTTTAAGCCAACATTGTCCAGTCACTTGTACAAAAACACATTCACTATATGGACAAAAGTATTGGAACAGGCCTGGAACAGGATTTGGGCTAGGTCTTTTACTTCCAGTGAAGGTCAGTCTTAATACTTCAGCATACTAAGACATTTCGGACAATGCCATGCTTCCAACTTTGTGGACACAGTTTGAGAACTTCATCTCAGCATGACACAAAGCAAGCTCCATAAAGACTGGGATGGATGAGTTTGGTGTGGAAGAACTTGACTGGCCCTCACAGAGCCCTGACCTCAACCCCATCCAACACCTTTGCGATGAACTGGAACGGAGATTGTGAGTCAGACCTTCTCATCCAACATCAGTGCCTGACTTCATAAATGCTCTACAGAATAAATGGACACAAATTCCCACAGAAACTCCAAAATCTTGTGGAAAGCCTTCCAAGAAGAGTGGAAACTGTTATAGCTGCAAAGCGGGGACCAACTCCATATGAAAGTATTTAAATGCAGTCATGGTCTGTTTGTGTAATGATCAGGTGTCCCAATATTTTTGTCCACATAATGTAGGTACATATGCTGCGCAGAAAAACATGTATTGCCATTTACACATTTACACGTTCTCTAGTGCAAATGCTGGGGTACATCATGCCTATTTTGACAGAAAGAACAATCTGGATCTCCACTTTTGTCTTTAAGGTTAAGCCTGTTTTCCGGCTTCTCCTAGAATGTATACATAAGTCCATTTGAAATGATATGCCTTTCTGCATAATGAAACCAGATTAGAAATAGGGCCCTGCGTAATGAGGCCATAGTGATGGTTTTAAGTCAGGGCAGATAAGGGGCACAAACAAAGAAGGTCAATTGGAATATGATTGTGCTTTAATACAGTTAAGCTTCATGTATATGTGTAAGTAAGAGGCTAATGGCTAAGTTAAGCAGCGCAGCAGAGAGCTCAGTGGTGTGTTGGTGTATAGGAGTGAATTATTTACCATGTCTAAAGTCTGCTGAGTACAGCACTACACAGACTACAGGCAGCGAGGGTGCAGGATGGTGAGTGTGTAGCGTGACAGAGCGGGGGCTGTATGTTTGATACCCTGCCTCTGTTAGAGTGTGTGAGAGAATGCAGTGGGGAGAGAGCACACGAGAGAGACAGAGAGCGAGAAAGCGAAAGAGAGGGAGTGGCAGGCGCATACAATAAATCATTAGTATTGATCCCTGCAAGGAACAAGCAAAAACATTGCCTTTGCTATGTGTCGCTGTGAGAAAATGCTGTTTTACCAGCTACACTATTTATTTGGCCATTTGGCCTCTAACACTGAACAAAGCTAAAGCAGCAGGAACAGATGTACTGTATTTTTGAGTAAACAACCCTTTAAGCACCAGTTTGTGGACAGTTTTCGTAGTACCGGCCTCAAGAGCAATAAATAAAACAAGAATAAACAGGAAATAAAAGAACAATTTGAGCCAAGGAGATAACTATGTGAAATAACAGGCTAAATGTGGGTGGGAACTAGTCAGAATCACCTGGACGTGATATTTCTAAACCAGTTTAATACCTTGTGAAGGTGGGGCTCAAAGTAGGGGCGCATGGTCCTCTTGTCTATGATGTACAATGACAAAAGTCTGCACACAATGTTCTTAACCCTAACCCCTGAAAATACAAACTCCTTCTTTTGAATTAAGTGGCCATTCATTTGTGAAACCTACCCCTTCATTTTACTTTAAGTGTGAAACCCTTTCATCTTAAATTTAAGACATGCATTCAGGTGGTTATAGCATTTAAAATGGCAAATTTGAAAAAGTAGGGAGAAAATTCAGTAGTTTTATCCCTAAATCAGCTTTTATCTGTGCACTTTTCCCCTTAATTCTCCTCAGTTTCCTGTATGGGAAATTAAGTTCCAAATGAAGGTCATTTTATGGGGTAAAATTAAAACATTTGGTTTTGTAGTGACAGTCAGTCCATGGATGTGACATGGCTGAAATGTTCCTCAAACAAACTTCAGCTAATTTCTGTGTCATTAGAATTCTAATGGCAAACTTTGCATTCAAACAAACTTCAGAACATTAACCCCTCTCAGCAGCCCTCCTAGTGGCCATTTCACCGGCAGAAAGGAAACTCTCTTTATATGTTTTGTTAAAATAACTAAATAAAGCAGTTACACTTAAAAACTGAATTCAAACTGAATTCAAATTTTTAAGTATGAAAAATCTGATCATGGACTTCAAAACAATCAGAAATTGCATTTTATGTGAAAAGGAGTCATCCAGTATCTGGACTGCTGGTGCATATCCCAGCAGTCATGAGATAAAAGGCAGAGAAACACCAGTCCATCTCAGAACAGTCACACAGAGAAACACTCACACACACCTACGGGCAATGTAGCATATCCAAATCACCTGACACGCCGGCCGTAGGACTGTGGGAGGAAACCAGAGTGCCCAATGGAAACCCACAGGTAGAACATTCAAACTCCACACAAAAAGGTCCCTCGAATCTTGCTGTGGGGCAACAGGCCTAAAAACCTGAAGTCATTGTCATATTACTTAAGAGAAAGAAAAGATTGTTTTCCTTCAGTCTACCTTTAAAATATGCTGACACTCCCAACTCTAAAACACCTTCTGTTCTATTATTGTCACTGTGCACCAGAAATAATAATGACCAATAAAATCATGCTCCGACTTCCTTTCCCATCACCTTCCAGCAATTATGAAGCAAAACCTCAGCTAGTCCTCACTGATACCACAATTCACAAAGGTTTCTGATTTCACACTGACTTTAAAGGAATGGAAAAAAAAATTGACAAAAAGGCAAAAGCCCCCTTTGAAGTGCATGTGGTGGTTTGAATAAAGAAGTGCTTCACGTGACTTAGGGAAGCACATGCTAGTGTGACATGACCATGAACTCAGGAGAAAATAACCTTTAAAAAATGGACAAAAGTGCCCTGCAGTGCACTTGCAGCACAAGCCTGGTGTTTTTTCTTTACATTCAGTTTGATTGAAGTGTGAATGCTGTTTATATGATGCTTTAGTGTAAGAGGGAATTGTGTAGATTAGATTTTTTATACTTTTCATGAATATCCAATCAGCAACTGCTACAACCAAAGATTCAGGCAATGCTATGGAAAAGGGCAAAAACATGTCACTATGGAAATGTATTAGAAATGCACAATCTGAACTGGCCAATATGTTTGGAATTGATGCTGTAATAACATAATCAGTGATTACACAAGTTTTTAATTTTGATTTTTGCTGACAGGTGCTGCACTTGTACCGCATTGTAACTGAAAGCTACCAAAGTGCTGTAGCGTAACTAAGCCTGACTTATTAAATGCCAGTTGCCTCTTATTTTTGATGTAGCAGTTTGTGTGATTCGTTATTTAAAGAATTTATGAATTAAAAATGTCAGTTAGACTTATTAAAAGAGTTCATTTAGCCTACACAGTGTGACCTAATAAAAACAGGGCAAAAAACTGGGCATCAGCCAATAAGACTATAAAGAATCTAGATAAAAATCACCCAAAAAAAAAAGTAATGGCCAGTACATGCCTACAACTTATCATACTCCCTGATGTTAAATCCAGCTCCTAAATTGGTAACCCCTTAAGAGCCTAACACATCGAGTGAACCAAGGCGAGCCCCTGAGGTTCACTGTTGCCCATAGATTGTGCAGAGTGTCTGCGATGCACTGTATCAGTGTCAGGTGTGCAGCAGTATACAACGAACAAACTGTCTTTTTGCTATTAGAATGTCCAGATTTTTAAAACAAACACTTTATGGATAAAAGTATTGGGACACATCTATTTTTCAGGGTTTGGGCTGGGTCCCTTACCTCCACTGAGGGCAGTCTTAATACTTCAGCATACTAACACATTTTGGACAACGCTATACTTCCATAAAGACATGGTTGGATGAGTTCGGTGTGGACAAACTTTACTGACCCACACAGAGACCTGACCTCAACTCCATCAACACCTTTGGGATGAACTGAAAGTGAGATTGTGAGCCAGACCTTCTCATGCAACATCAGTGCCTGACCTCATAAATGCTCTACGGAATGAATGGACACAAATTCTCACAGAAACACTCCAAAAACATTCAAGAAGAGTGGAAGCTCTTATAGCTGCAAAGGTGGACCAACTCCATATTAAAGTCTATATATTTGAATGCAATGTCATTAAGTCCCTGTCAGTGTGATGGTCAGGCATCTCAATAATTTTGTCCATATAGTGTTTTTTGTCTCATCGCCCTAATGAGAAAAGAAATAACATGGATAAAACGTGAATGCTCTATGGATTCTGCGAAAATATCCACCCATTTCATGGATCTTTTCTTTCTTTACTGTACAAACTGTACACTTTTATGTAGCAGGCGGTGATTTACTTTTACACAGATTTCTGAAGCTTGATAGACATTCAAAGAATATACTCTTTACACATTTAGACTCCTGTCAGTCATAGAGAGCTGTGCAATGAGCTGTTTTCCAATTTCTCATCTGGTTTAAATCAGTATCATTAGGTGTCCCAGTACGTGCAGTATTATGTTTGTATTATATGCAATAATCTACTATGTGCAATGTTCTTACCGGCTGCTAAAACATTATGTGCAGTAGCTTATTATGTGAAATAGTTTAACCATGTGAAGTTTTCTTATTGGGTGCTAAATCATTTCATTATGTGCAATATATTATTATGTGCAATAGTCTTAGAATTTGAATATGACTACTTATGTCAATATTACTTACATACCACTGATCAATATTACATGCAAAAAACACACTCCTGACAAGAATCAGTGTTATTAGTAATTCACTTAACTGTAAGTAATTTATTTGTAGTATTAATACACCAATTTTTGTATATATAGCATAGTGCATTTAATACTGAGTTGTTTTTTTCTACAGAATTTTGTTTAGATTTATTTACACTTTATATTTTTTGTTATTCTTGTCTCGGTGTGTCTGTGTGGTCATAACATAAGCAATTTCCTCAGAGATCAATCTAGTTCACATTTTTGATGGCACATTAAGTATGTATTTATTGGCCGTCAGCTCTAGTTTGATGTCTCTAAACACTAGAATAATGATTCATTAACCACTGTGAATTATTATGAATTTATTTATACTATAAAAACTAATTGGTAAGTTTTGCAGTAATGAGAAAGTGGAGCTAAAATGTGGACTTGCTGATTTAGGGGTTTCATTTTGGCTTGGGTTGCTTTAAGAGTACCTCTCCTCCTCCAGCAGGGTCCTTCATGGATGGTGTAGGAGAGCTCTGTGAACTCCACATCCACCGCTGAGCGCCGTGGCAGGTGAGAGAACCTCTGTGCCTCCGTGATGTGGTTTTCCACCTTCTTCAAGTGTGTCAACAGGGCTCCGTCTGGAGGGGCTCCCCCTGCCCGCTTGGTCTCTTCCATGGGGATGGAGACTGTGCCCTGCTCTAACGTTTTCTCAGCCATACCAATGACCTGGAAAACAAGGGGGACTGTGAGCTTTTAAGGGATAAACATATTTATACATAATAGATAAGCACAATCTATTGCTTCTGAAAGTATGAAAGCAAGCAGTGAGTGATTTCTGAAGCACAGTTAAGAAAAGACAACACTTTTATTATAATTTTATTGAACAATTTTCCCAGGTCCCAGCAATGGTTAAACAATGCACCTTTTCTGCAGTTGTCAAAAAAAAACCTGAGGCAATCTTTCAGCACTTAGTGTGTAAGCAGCCCAGTGTGTGTAAATGTGTTTTTATTGCTCTTGAATGCTATTGTTGACAAGAACGCTGCAGTTGTGCGGGCTGCTCTATCACATCCCAGCACATTTGTCTTCGTGGAGAGGAATGTGAATTGTTTCCACATTAGGGGGTTTAACCAAATCGTTAGGCTCGATAGCAGGTCAACAAAGAGCCTCAGCATTTTACACACAGTGTACCAGTGTTCAGTGATCACACTGATTCAGTTCATTTATCTTCATTGGCTTTAAAAGAATCAGGTGATTAAGTCCAGTAAACCTTGTGGGCAATGTTAATGAACATATGCTATATATATCTACATATATACACTCGACATTGACGACCAGCAGACGCTGGTGGAATATGGTAAACATTATAAAATAGGTCATTCAGTGGACTCTGTTGTGAGTGGCCGCAGCCCAGGTGAGCGGAAACGGAAGTGTTGCAAGTATGCAAGGCTACATGCTAACTCCAAGGGACCTGCCATTCCTTTCCGTATTACACCAATGTCTGTAACTAATAGGAAATAATTGGACTAACTTCACCTGAAACGGTAACTGACAACACATGAGGAAATTGCTAAAACCCCAACACGGGTATTTTGTAAACCAGGCTAACACTGGTGTGGCACAGCAGTAAAAAGGTTGATGCTTTATTGCTTTCTACTATGTAAAAGACTGAGTGAGATAACGCAGAAGTATATATTAATAAAAAGGCAATCAAACCGAAAAAGCAAAATGGAGGCACATGTGAAAAAATCATTCTCTTGCCTTTTCTGATAATTATACAGAAATCACCCATTCAAACGCACGTACGTCTTTAAATGCGATCCGAGTATAAACTTTTGTCCCACAACCTTCCGAGTTGCATATCTCGACAGGAATTTAAATCAAAAGACCTTTACATTTTCTTTAAGGGTAATGCATTAAACTGATTTTAAAATGAAATTAAAGTGTTCTGAGAGCATTTTTGGGGGCATATTTAGGGTTTACACTAGAAAAATAGAATTTTTTTTTTTTTACCAAAACACGACACGTTTTTCACTATAGTCTTGGAACGTAACTCTCACGAAAAGCGGGGGATCCACCAGTTTTTGCGGATCAGGAGTATTCAGTATCACACAGATTTTTTTAAAGTACCAAACTCATTGTTTTATGCGGTAATCCCCACAAATAATGCGGAAACTGCAAATATCATCGCTGGTTTTTGGAGAACCGAACTGTATTTCCGCCATCGGTCCAGCGGAAGCCTGCTGCAGTGTGCCTGCTCTGCGTGTTGTCGTGTTGGGGGGGGGGGGGGGGAGGGGGGGGGGGGGGTCCTGTTTTTTTTTTTTTTCTTTTGTCCCCCCCCCCCCCCCCCCCAATTTTCAATTTAGCTCAGTTTATTTAGTATTAGTAAGCTGTGCCCTGTCTAAACATAGAGAGAGTGGAGAGAGTAGAGAGTTATTTCATTGTTTCTTTTGTGTACGAGTCTTTGCATGCTGCTAATGCTAACCACTAATGCTAACAGTGTTTCTCTCTCTCCCTCTCTCTCACACACACACACACACACAAATAAACCAATATTTCCTACCTTGTCCCTGACATAACTGAGCATCAGCACAGAGAGCTGTCTTGTTCTTTTGTGTATGACTCTTTGCACCCTGCTAATGCTAACCGCTAATGCGAGCGTTTTTTTTTTTAACGTTTTCTGATTCTGATTATTTATTTACCTTTACATTTGCTTTATGGGTAATGCATTAAACAGAGTTTAAAATTAAATTAAAGTGTTTACACTGTAAAAATAGGTATTTTAAACCAAAACACAACAACACGGTTGTTCTTGGAACATGAACCCAGCGAAATGCAGGGGATCTCATACATACATGCTTTTTGGTGCACTTTTTAGAGGGAAGGACTCTGATGAGGAATGAGTTATTCTGAGAGTTATTCTGAAGCTACAGTGCCACAGCTGCGAGGTCACAAGGGATCCAAAAGACGACGAGGAGCAGTGAGATAAGAGAGTTGTCTAGAGGGTTTATCATTTTCAGTGATAAAAGAGGACCCCGCTACGCCTGAGTCGAACATCTCCTGAACAAAATTCAATTACATCAGTGATTCATTTGAAAGAAAGCCAGAGAAAATTGCTCGATTGAAGTTTTAAATATTTCTGTCCTTGGTGGTCTTGGATTTGCAGCAGTTCCATTAATGCCAAATCTCATGCACAAAAGATACTAATTATAGAGGCTGCTGGAACCTACACTGGAAGTATCTGGTGCACAAAACTGATGTATGTGAGTTGAGAAGCACCTCGTTTGATCACACAGAATAAAGCATAAAAGGCAGAGAGCCAGAAGAGCCCTGGTTTGGTCGCAAGATCAGTTCGATTCATCATAATACTGACGTTTCAGCCAGTAGTCCTGGAAATTATGACCATTTCAGGGCCTGATATGAAACTGATACCAATTAATGTTATTAAAAATCTAATAACTGACAATACAGACTGATTTGACTGATTTGACTGATTTTTCTTTATGTACCATTTTTACATTAGATTTACTGGGATGATCTGGTGACCTGTCCAGAATATCTGTGTCATAGATAGATCAAAAACATCCTCCTAGTTTATAAAGCATTCTTACAATTGCTAATAAAAGATGGATTATCCTAGAGACCTTTAATTGTGACATTCTGTCATATTCGTTATTGATGCTAAGGAATTCTGACAAGAAGAAAGGTTGGCTTTAAATAAAAAAGATATTTTTTTAACATTACACTACAGTGTGGTAGTAAAATATCTCAAAAATAAGACCTTTATTAGTCATATCTCATAATAACATGTTCCATTAATGGGTGAGTTGGTGGCATTATGGTAACTTATAAATCACTTTGGGCAGCCGGCTTCTAGACGGATGTACTGAATTTTCTACTTATTGATTCTAGTCTACATACACAGGCTATGCTAATACAACAAACAAAAGTAATGCAGTTATAAGTTTATGTGTTTCTGTTCCATTTTTTATGCAAATAGGAACAAAACATTGGTAGGAACAGAAAGCTCCTCCATGCCAACGACTGGTCTGAGGAATTTGTTTGAGCCAATTTGTTGCTTCACCATGTTACAATGTTTTTGCATAAAGAAAATAAAGCAAACTCATTTTGTCACTTGCTGTTGCGTCACAGCTCCCATTGGAAATGAATGACCACCTGCTACCTGCTAGAGCGAACATACAGTCAGAAACTAAAATTCCTATATTTATGTCCAGTGGCTAAAAGACTTCCCTGGTTTTCTTTGTAAATGTTGTTTCCAGAATTCTTCTACATGTATACTTTGCCAGTTCTCAAACACGTATATCTCTGCACTGACAATTTATAACTAAATACATTTTTATTATGAAAAATAGACTACTAATACACTTGTTTAATTTGTGCTTATCAGGTTATGTGGCACACATTGCCACCAGGCAGAGACGGTGTTTTCATAAGAAAATAAGTGAAATTACTTTTTTACATTTATCAGACGCTTTTATCCAAAGCGACTTTCATTCTCTAACTACAGGGGCTAGTCTCCCTGGAGCAACTTGGGGTTAAGGGTCTTGCTCAGGGACCCATTGGTGGTTTTTGCTGAAGGTAGGATTCAAACCCAAGATCTCTTGGTCTGGAGGCAAGTATCCTACCCACTGAGCTACCTCCTGTTTTCAATGATTGTAAGGAAAAACACATGTAATATCACACCACCATCCTACCTCCCACCTCACATCACATTACATCCGACCTTCAGCACCACCACATGGGTCCCTGAGCAAGACCCTTAACCCCAAGTTGCTCCATGGAGAGACTGCCCCTGTAGTTAGGGAACGGAAGTCGCTTTGGATAAAAAGCGTCTGATAAATACTGTAAATGTAAATCACACCAGCTCTCCTGCAATTGATAATTCTGTAATCTAGAGTTGTAGAGTAGAGGTTTTAGCCTCTCAACGGAAGAACACATCAGACAAGTGAGAGCTCATTTCCTGTGTTGCTGGGAGATGAAGGCATCTGTGCCTGCCTGTGGGAATGTGATGATCGCAATTCCAGAATTGCTTCATGAAAAGCATGTATCTTATTGCTGCACGCCATAGTGCTGATTCACAACCACCTTTAAGCGAATACCGAGTATGTTTACACATGTACACACACATGAACACACACAGACAAACACACACCGGAACTCCTAAGGAGCAGGAAAGGCTTCAGGCATGACATGAAAACAAAAAAAGCATGAAGCAACACCGGAAAAGCTGTAAAAAACACTTGAACCCCCCTGAACCTCAAGGAAATTATCTTTTAGCACAGAATTCAGATTCGCTGTGGCGACCCCTAAGTGGGGGTAGCTGAAAGTAGAAGAAGATAAAGAGTACAAACAAAGGGGCAGTTGCATTGGATCAGACCGCATATTCCATCTCATGGCAAAAAGGAAACAAAGGCAGAAGCAGTAGTGAGGAAAACACTATTGACCGCACTGAAGAGGCCATAGCATCAGATGTGTTATAGTGATACATATCGATAGCTATGCACTTAGGCCTCAACACAGTCTAAATCAGTTCCTGCTATTGTGCCAAAGAGTACCTCAAGTCTCTCTATCTCTCTATCTCTCTCTCTCACACACACACACACACACTCCTCTGAAACACTGATTAGCCAGACTGCTACATTTGGACCATCTCATATACTTAATAAGTCCTTTTAGCACAGCGTCTGCCTGGAACATTTGTCTCAAATGTTATAAACAAAGTCTTAAAAAACAACGACCAAGTTCAAAAACTTCTCAGAAAATGTTCTGGGCAAAACATCTTTCATCTTCTTAGCAAGCGCGCTAGCTCATGCTTTTTCACTTACGACAGCTGAGAGTGATTTAAGAAAAGTAGATATATGAAAGTAATGGATAATATTATTTTTCCCCCACCCACTAGTGAAAAATAAGAATCTGTTTTAGAGGGGGTGCAAAATTCACTACATTTTTAATGCATTTGTGTGTATAAATATATGAATCCTGCTTGAGTTAGGTCATAACTAGGAACAAGAAGTAGCAAGGTAAATCAGTTAGTCTGATTTATGACTGTTTAAGACTATTATGCATTTTTAAGGCCTGCCGACCTTGTGGAGGTAGCCAGCAAAGCTAAACTCCCTATGCTAGCACATGCTGTTTGAAGAGAGATGAACAGGGAGCCTGACTAACTTGTTAGCTCACAAGAAAGATCTGCTCTTAGTCTACAGACAAGCCGTACTTCACGCAAGCTGTAAACGAGGTAAACAAAAGCCGTGCCACTATTGAGCTTAAATTGCCAGCCACAGCAAGCCATCAGTCATCCAGGTGAATCCATAAGTGAAATGCCAGCGATAAATCCACGTATAAATTCACCTGCCTGGCTACTCACACCATGATTTGGTTTTAAGATTCATGGTGCAGAGCATGCTTCTGAAATCCACCTCTTCTGGTAGGGGAGGTCTTTATCGATTGACCTGCCATTAGAGGGCTTCCATTACTGCTAAGCCACGGTTTCCCACATTGTAGGCACTGAGATGCAAGCAGGCTGTGTACAGATCAAGCCTTCACACTGAGAATGGAAGCTAGTACAGCTTGTGCTGAACCATCAATACGGGTGTTGAAACATAGCCATATATAGCATATATGGGGCAAAGCAGATTATATCTCTTATCTTAAAGCAGTTGGGTTGAGTGGTTGTTTTTAGACTACTTAGTCTAGGCTTAGGCTTAATCCTAAAAGTGTTAATTTGACACTGCTAGAGTCAACAGCACATCATAGGTATTCATGTTAGGTTTAGAAAGGTAAATCGCCTAATTTATTCAATTCAATTCAATTCAATTTTATTTATATAGCGCTTTTAACAATGGTCATTGTCACAAAGCAGCTTTA
>JBBPDC010177010.1:0-16336 GCA_037974485.1 Hemigrammopetersius urotaenia | reverse complement strand
CGGGTTGGTACACAGTTAGTGATCCTATTCCACTACGGTTCTGCGGTTCCACATTATGACAAAAAAACACTTAACTAAGTAAAAAGAAACAACAGTCCATCATTACCTTATTGCAAAACATATTCTAGTTTGTTTAACTCATTATTTTGCTTACTGCATAATTCCATGTATTCCTTCATTATTTCATTTGTTTTCAACATTAATCTACAATGTAGAAAATAGTAAAAACAAAGAAAAAACATTGAATGAGAGGGTGTGTCCAGAATTTTGATTGGTAGTGTAATATGTATATAAAAAATATAAAATGTGTCCACTCTTATTAAAGTGCCTCACACCAATACTGTTACGATTTGATTTTTGAAAGAAACAGTGCTGTATGTCCTCCAACCAGACTTTTCCACAGAGACCTTGACAACTGATTCTGCAGAGAGGCCACGTATCTTGTATATTATGTAAGCAACTGTGATTTCAGTCTTGAACCTACACCCTAATACCCCAGCCTTGTATAAACTACATCATAAACCATTTTCAGTGACTCACTTCAGATATAATTTGAAGCCGTATTTCTTCACTCTACCTCCCCCTTTACTTCTGTACCAAGATCCTCTTGTGCTACACAGGCAAGGTCATCCTCTCTTTACGCAATGTTCTCTTAACTGGAGCGAGAAGTTATGACAGTAACACCAGATGTTCCCCAATCTTTTATATATTTGTAGAGATCTGCAGAACATAATGTGGGACGTTTGGATGGCTGTGATAATACAAATTCAAAAGAGATCAATCTAAATATGATGTTGCTTCATGAGAAGATTTAGGTAAATCTTACTTACATTAATTTTGCATTAATATGCTTATTTGGGTAAATACATGCAGAGAAAGCTTTTAGCCAAAACAATGTAGCACGTTAAGAAGATGCAATGATAACTCTACTACTGACAGTGACAGTGATATTCATTGAAAAAAATAGTTAGAAATTACAATTTATGGACTCGCATACATGTATGGGTGCACTACTGCATATGTGTTCATGCACAACAAAAATTATCTAAAATATTTTGTTTTCAAGAATACCCTTAAAATGTCGGAGTAAGCGTTTCATGGCTGTGAACCTGGCCCCATCTTTATGACAGCTGCTATCTATCATTATTAGGAGAGGCGTTTCCTGTGACAACAAGAGAATCTCTAATCAATTCCGATAATAGAAATACAAACATAGCAGATACATTTAAATGTTGGTGTCAAACTGCAAGTATACATCATCTCTTTGTGTGGCCTTTTCCCACCGCAGAGCTGCACTGACATCAGCGTTGCAGTTGACCATTATACTGATAAATGACTTTCTCTGTGTTTGCAGGTAAATTAACCTCAGGAGAAAAATCTTTTCTCCTCTGTTCACATCAAGTTCAAAGAAAAAGCGTACTTTCAATAAAACATGTTCTTATAACTCCAGAATCTAATTGTGGCATTCATAAAACAAACTGCTGTTCTGTCTGCATGATCAATGTGATCGTGGCATTTGAAAATTAAACACTCAAATGCAAAGGTTTGAACTACAAATGATGTTTGGTTGATTTTATAAGTGATAAGAAGACAGGGGACAGACTTAAGAATGGCCACATTTTCATTTTTTAGCAAATAAACAGTAGTTTCCTGTAAATCATGTATTTTTTTTTACTTAGGTGCTGAAACCGGTGCCTGCGACTTTATATATGTGTAGGTTGGTAGCTTCTTGACAGGGTTATTCTTCTCAAGCTGTGCATATAATTTGTATGTATTAAACATTAATGATTGCCTTAAAAGCTATGTTTCTGAGCAGTAAAAGAAACCTTTATTGTGGTGCCATGTTCTTTAATAGGATTCTGTTAACGAGACTTAATAAAAGCCCTGTTTTGCTCTGTTCGTGGTGAAGCATTTCATTAGTTTATCTAATTATCAAGGGCTTTGTGACTGAATCAGGCACTTTAGGGCATTTTAAATCACAAAGCTATGCAATGTTGTAACCTTTGAGATTGAGTTCTCAGTTGGGATTTGCAGGTTGGTTTGTGATTTTCTGTGAATGGAGAAGGAAGGTCAAGAGATGGTGAAAGACTCTCTACAGACTCTCTGGTCCTCTTCCAACAATATTACCTCTCTGGACACTTAATCAAACCAACTCTGTTAGCCATAGAGGGCCTATCTGCCTATAACCTCATTCACTGAGGCTCTCTCCTGTATTTATTCTCTATTCTCGTTCCTTTCTCTGGGTCGACCCGAGGAGGACAGGTTCCCCTTTTGAGTCCTGAGGTTTCTTCCTCCTGCTGAGGGAGTTTTCCTTGCCTCTGTCGCCTCTGGCTTACTCATTGGGGCTCGGACCTGGACTATATAAAGCTGCTTTGTGACAACCTGTAAAAAGTGCTATATAATAAAATTGAATTGAATTAAAATAACACATTGGTCACAGTTGAGCATGTACTCTCTGACATTCACCATGAGTCCATCCAATCCCAGCGTCAGGGTATAATAGTAAAGAATGCTCCAAGCTTCTGGATTTGCACTCAGATTGAGGTTACATTAGCATTACATTAGCATTCCCTCTGGATGATGAAAATTCACTTGCATCCCCCAACAGATCCTTCTACTCTTTAATCTCAGTAGAAGCTCAGTTGTCCATTCTCTGGAATGGCACTTGTGGCCTGAGCCACTTAGCCATGGCAGAGATCAGTAGAGACATGAGCTTGACATTGCACTGGCCAGCAGAGCTAGTGCTGTAACATAAATAATACCAGCTGTCAGGACCAGAGCTGCCCATAATGAAGCCATATTTAAACTGATAGATGAGCAGGCAGACAAATCAAACTGTGTTAGTTCATTGCCAGAGGTGGAGTCTGACATATAGACAGCCACCACTATATGCAGTCAGTCCATGTGGGTGTCCCACCCACAAGTCTGGTTTTTGAAAGAATTCTAAGGATTGTTGGGGAAAAAGCCACGTATGGTACACTATATGGACAGAAGTATTAGGACACCTGACCTGACACTAACAACATTGCATTCATATACATAGACTTTAAAATGGAGTGGATCACCCCTTTACAGCTATAACAGCTTCAACTCTTCTTGGAAGGCTTTCCACAAGATTTTGTAGTTTCTGTAGGAATTAGTGTCCATTCATTCTGCAAAGCATTTATGAGTTCAGGGGCTGATGTTAAACAATACAGTCTGGCTCTCAATCTCCTTTCCATTTCATCCCAAAGGTGTTAGACGGGGTTGAGGTCAGGGCACTGTGCAGGCCAGTCAGGTTTTTCTACACTGAACTCATCCATCCATGTCTTTATGGAGCTTGCTTTGTGCACTGTGGCACAGTCGTGCTGAAATTGAAAAGCTTATTTTCCAAAACGTGGTGTTGTATAAATTGTCTTGGTATGCTGAAGCATTAAGATTACCCTTCTTTGGAAGTATAGGGGCCTGGCCAAAACCCTGAAAAAAACATACTTTTGTCGATATAGGGTGCTTATATGTTCAATTTCATATATAGATTTAAAGAAATCAGTTTAAAGAAATTCAATATGCCAGTCAAATTGCAGATTAAATTATATGAAATGACTAACTATAATAGGAAGGGAAATTTCAAAAACACAATCAGTGACAATCAGTGATAATTAGGGGTGCATTTTTTTTGTCTGAAACCGAAAATGAGGAAACACATGGCCGAAAACCGAAACCAAAACACGAAGAAATTATGAAACCAATTTTTTGCTAATATTGCCGCTATGCCTGGGACTGTATGTCCTCACTTCACTAAAGTCATGCAATTGCATAAATTAATATTAAAAAAAGAATTATGTTCAAAAAATAAAGCTGTTACAAAACTATGAAAATGTTTATTTAGTATTCAAACAATGCACAGAATAAAATACAATTTTAAATAAAATATTTTACTTACTCAGGAATAGTCTAAAAGCAAATTATATTATACAATTAAATATCTTCTCTCATAAAACAAGTGATTTCACATGCAATTTAAAAATTCTGAACAAAGTGCATAAACAAAGTGCTTTAAAATCTGTTGAAAGATATCACAACATTCTCTGTAGGCCTATAACAAAATTGTATATTAAAACAAAGACTGGCAGCCCATTTATTAATTGTAATCACTGGAAAACTGTCTTGCCTTTTCATAAACACAGACGGAGTGGGTGTGCTCGAAGGGTCTTGCCTCTTCTGTGCTTCTCTGCATGATGATCGGGATGTTTTGATTTTATATGATAAATTAATCCCAAGGTTGAAAGAGTCTTTGTGGATGGACCCCCTCTAGAAATTTCAGCAATGCACGCTTTACAAACGGCTTTCTGTGTGTCTATCACAAAAGAAGAAATGAAATATTAGAAGAAAGGAAATGCTGCGCTATCTGCGATACTGTTTAATGTTTGAGCTTCTATGGTAAAATTATTATGGCGTTCTTATTTCTAATATTAGCCAATATTTACATATCTAACTTATAGCTAGCTGCCATAGATAAAGTTCGCTACTTGGCACCCATGGGAAGAATAATTGTGTATTGTACCCTCAGCAGGAGCCTATTAGTGTGTTGCGTTTTTCTCCCTTTTGCAGGCTTACTGTAGCTGAGTGAAAAAAAAAGTTTTAAAATAATTGAACCACCGAAGGAGTACTGAGCAATTGAATCTACCGAGAACAATAGGGCTTCTGAAGGACTACTTACAGCACACATCCATCTTTTGTACGCTGCCAAAAGTGGAGACATTCTCTGCTAATGTACATCATGATAGCTGCTGATCCATTTTATTTAAGACCTTCTGGAGTACCATAACTCTGAAAAATTCATGAATAGACAGAAAGTTTCGGTTCATGACTGAGAATTGTATCACCTATATTGGACTGTTATTTGGCTACTTTTCAGCTGACAAGTTAGGAGGATGATTTATATGTCTACTCCTGAGAATTTTGCTGCAGAATTTGAGGATATAGTGTTACGGTCGCCTCGCCTCCCCCTCATAGACACCGTCCCCCATCCCCTGTCCGCCCTTATCCCAATCCTCCCCGTTCCTCCCTTCCTCCCTTCATCCCTTCCTCCCTTTTGAGTCTTCATGTTCGGTTGATATCCCTCCCCTCTCTCATCCGCCCCACCTGCGTCTCGTCCTGTTAATCACCGCCTCACCTGTCTTTCCTTCCCGTTCACTATTTAAGCCCAGTCCGGCCTCGAGTCTTTGTGTCTGTATTTGTTGGACTCATGTGTTTGTGTCCCACGATTGTCTTGCCTTTTGTTTCCCCGATTGAATGTCTTTTTCCTTGTTTTTCAGGCTCGCGCTCCCCAGTTCTGAAGCTGGCTCTGAAGCCGTGAAACTACCCTTGGTTCTCCCCGTGTTCTCACTTATTCCTGCCTGCGAGCATACCGACCAGTGATATTTGTTTTTGGGAGCGCGAGTCCTGCCGTCTCCTGAGTTCGGTTTCGTTATTGTATTTTTCTGTTCTTGACCAGTAGAGACGGAGATCCTGTGTTTTGTACTTTTTTTGTTTCCCCATTAAAACCCTTCCTGATTTCCCCACAGCCTGGTGTCCTCCCCTTCCCTCACACTGACACTATTACAAGAACAAAGCAGACCACCCATAAATCCACTGGTGGTAAGGCGCTCAGGAAGCAACAGGCCACAAAGGCAGCTCACAAGAGCGCTCCAGCCACTGGTTACAGGCCCGGCACCGTGGCTCTAAGACAGATCCGCCGTTACCAAAAACCCACGGAGCTGCTGATCTGCAAGCTGCCCCTCCAGAGGCTGGTGCTTGAGATTGCTCAGGATTTCAAGACCAACCTCCGATTCCAGAGCTCCGCCATCCCGGCCCTGCAGGAAGCCAGTGAGGGTAACATACTCACTCTTTTATAAAACGTCTTAAGATATTTCTTTTTAAGAAAACCTTTGGTTACCCCTCTTAGATGTCTTCTGTACTTATTGCTTAATAATCTTTCTATTTTTTATGCCTGCCTTGTTTTCTTGTTTCTTTTCTAACCTGTAGCCTTTTGAGATTGTGATGAAAAGATCACTATAAATAAAATGTATTAGTAGTAGTAGTAATACATGCTTTACACAAACTGCTAATAGTGTTACACCAGCTAACAGAGGCTACCACTGGCTTGTATCACTCTGAGTGATGGAGGGTAAGATGGGCCATCCTGCCCACCCAGAGAGAGCAGAATAAATTGGTCTGTCTTGAATTCCTGGCCATGGATGGCTGTAGCACCATCGGGGATCGAACTTGTGGTCTCTCACAAATGAGGCCAACACTAAGTGTTTTGCTCAGACAGCCTTGTTTTGAGTTTTTAAATTTCCTGTTTTACATTAATAGGTGTGTATCGGGATTCCCGATGGCAGTCATGTAGATCCTGCACAGGATGCTATGTTTAAGCATTCAGCCTGCAAGGGCAAAACGCAAACACATGCAGACAGTTATGCCCCATAAACCCATTTCTGCATATCCTCCAACAGCCCTGCAGTGCCGGCAGGATTCACCCCCATTTATACAGAAAGCAACACTTGGGTGAAGCGCTGACGTAACGAACCGAGGCTTCGTTTGTCATCGGTCACGTGGTTTTCTGCTTAGCCGATACACGCCTTGAAGTGAAGCTTCGTCTACCATACCCCCTTATACTCGATACGCGCTTCGGAGCTTCATGTGCCCATGGCTGCGTCCGAAATCGCATACTTCCCTACTATATAGTATGTGAAAACAGTATGCGAGGCGAGTAGTATGTCCGAATTCGTAGTATTGGAAAAACAGTAGGCGAGAAGAACCCGGATGACCTACTGCTTCCAGCCAAATTCTGTAGTAGACATTCGATGGGCACTGCACTTACCCATAAGGCAGCGGGAGAGGCGATGGCATATTAGAAAAATGTCTCGCGTCACTTTTCAAGTGTAAGTACCTTAAAGAAAACGGTAAATTACACGTTTGTTGTGGTTAAATTACATTTGTGAGAAAATGCCCTCTGTAAAGGTAAAAAATAACTCGCTGCTGTGACGACACACGACACGTGACATCAACACAGCGGATGCAGTAAGTCCAAATTCCATTCATACTGCCCTAATTCATACTGTATAGAACGTACTGTTTTAATGGTAGAGCAGTATGTTCTAATTCAAATGCAGTACCTACTCATGTAGTATGTGATTTCGGATGCAGCCCATCACTACTGATTTGGGAGAAACTAGGTTGTGTGCTTACCCCATGTGCTTCATATAGCCTACATAGTTTAAAGGTTAAAAAATTTTAAGTGTAATTTGAGATTCTGCACTGTGACCCTTAAGCAACTTTTCATCATTTGAGAAATTTGCTGCGGTTAGGCCTTTTCAGTCCCGGAGTGATTCAGGGAAACTTGTACACGCTTTTGTTTTGAGCAGAACTGATAATGCTTTCTTTACTGGGCCTCTGAAGAAAACTTCTATAATTTGTACACAGTGCAGCAGAATGGATCCTGTCACGGACGACGGGGGAAACCCGCGTCCGTGATTTACCTCGGGGCAGCAGGGACAAGACAGGCAGGCCTCCATGATCTCAGGCTCTTTATTTACATGAACGTGAACACAAGAAAACAAAAACCTGGCTCAAGGGCCGCTACGAACATGAAAACAGGAAAGTGAGGAGATGGACAGACAGTGTGGATAACACAAAACAGAACTTAAATACATACAGTAATCACAGAACAAATGCAAAACAGGTGTAAACAGGAAACAAGCAGCAAACAGAACAGAACGACAAAATAAAAGACCCAAAAACAACAGAAAAGCAGTGGCCCCTATTGGCCACTGACCAAACCGTGACAGATCCAAACCAAACCAAGGAAACGAGCTCAAATCACCTCTGTTTTGAATTAACTGCACATATCTTCATCACTTTATTTAATCTGCTTTATTTAATCAAACTACTTTAAGTAATCCTCTTAAATATAAGTACCCAATCCTGGTCCTGAAGCCCCAACCCATGTTTTCCTGTATATCCACTTCAGCTTAAGACTGGCTTAATAATTAGCTGGTGAATAAGATTGGGGTATTGGGAGAAGGAAAGATGTTTAAAAATTGCAGTAATAGAAGTAAATCTTTTATTTTTGAGGAACATTATCTGTCCGTGAAGCACTTTCAGCTGCCGCCACAATGAAAAGTACAATGAATAAAGTAATAATAATAATAATAATAATAATAATAATAATGACAAAGATCTAAACAAATTAGATTTGCAGCCAAACACATAGATGACATTGCAGAAAGCTACATAGTCTGAAAATTTCTAACACACTTATAAACACGTTCTTGACCTTCACCCAACATAGGATACAGCCAGGATTAAAATAAGCATGATCAGTAATAGTAATCACAAATAGAAGGAATTTAAATTGATCAGTATACTGAAATCAGTTTAAGTGAAAGAAACAATTTTGTCTCTGTGTTGAGCTGCTAGTGAGCAATGAGGGGTGAGAGTGAATGAGACACCTTGCCACATAGACCATCATGCTTTATCTACAACCATACTATTATAACAACTTACTTACAAAAAGTTGAAATATATTGTGAACAGGAGTGGCAGAGCCTTGGTCCTACGTTTTTTTTTTTTTTAAATGCCCTCTGATTGTGTTCAACCAGGGATAGAGAGAATGTCGCTATCCACCTGTCATCTGTCTCTCTTGGGTAAAGCTCTTTCACGACTCTTTTCAAACAAAAACACTTTTTATACCCATTCTTCTCAAAGGCCCAGTGTAAGAGTATCTTTGCTTCTGAAATGTTTAAACTCGTTGTCTCCCATCTGTTACGAGTCTCTACACCAGGGCAGCTACTATGTGAGAAAATCCACTGCACTTATTGCACCAAATAATTAGTGTAATTGTAACTGAATTGAGGTAAAATGCTTAACTCTGTTCTCATGGTCCAGCAGGGGGAGCTGTGATATCAGCTTTGCTCTGCTGTTGCAGCTAGAGGTCTTTCCTTCCCAACTACAGAGAGAACCTTTGCTTATGTGTCTCAGATGAGCACTCAAAGCAGTGTTTGGAGTCTTACCTGCACCTCTCCAGTACACTGACATTGTGAATCACTTGCTTTCTTCTGTGGCTCTGCACAAATGATAGACACAAACGGTTTCTGAGTAGAAGGGGTTTGTAGCACCAAAGGAATCTTTTTCGCTGCTATACACTGGCAGCGTCTCTCAAGCCCATAGTTGCAGCTATGCAATGAAGCAAACAAAACAGTCATCTCGAAACAAGACTACTGCCTATGGCCATGGAGTCTGGTACATTCTTTCCCTCAAAGGGGTATTCCATCGACTGAAAGTGAAAAGAAAGCCATAAAAGGGTGTTTGATGTAAAATGGTGCAATTGAAAGAAACTTACTAGGTTATGTTTTGCTTGCAGTGGTGGTGAATGGAACCATGATGGGTCATGATGTCTTCAGTACTGCTATAGCCAATCTGTTTACTGTCCAAAATGACCATGCATGAATGAATAAATGACCAAAATGAACTTACATGCGTCTTTCAATTTTGTCTTGCACTTGCCTGCATGTATTTGAAAGGCATCATTTAGGCCAAATTGACATCTCAAAACTATCACAGAACAAGGACTACCTTTAGGAGAAATTTAATGTATCTAGAGCCAATAGATAGTCTGGTTCCGTTCACCATGGCTGTGGGCAATTCTGACGTTAGACTTTATGTATAGCATTCCCATAAAGCTACTCTGAATGAGGAATTTGGCTGACATCCACTATTTATGGACGTCTGGCACAAATAGATTTGATCTTTGACCTATTTCTAACTTTTCTTAACATTTTTTATGGACCCACAAACATTAACACCACCAACAGATTTTATGAGACATATGAATCAGATATCATGGAGGCGATTTAAACCCATATTCTATGTAGAGATTCTATTTTATTAACTATTTCAAAGGCAGCTGTTTTTATCTATCGTGTCACATATATTCGTAGTCAAATCTGCATGCTGCTATAAAAATTTTAAAGAAATAACTCAATAATAATAGATAATCAGAGTTAAAAAGTACTGCCTTGGTATACAGTAACAAATAATCAGACATTAAACGTCTTAGGAATTGCATGATATTTAGGCAGAGCAGGTTAATGTTATTTATTCATTTGTCATTACTGACTAACTTTAACTGAAAGACGAGACTATATTAGTTTAATTACGGCTATTCCACTCCAGAGCAGTGGGCTATTCCACTGCAGCCCCCATACTGTGCCATTCCCAGTTTTCCGGGAAGGATTTCTAAAAGATTTTGGATTGTGTCTGTGGGAGTTTGTGCCTTTCAGTCAATCGTCAGAGAATGTTAGAGAAGGCCTGGCTCATGATCGACGTTTAAGTTCATCCCACAGGAGTTCAGTTGGGTTGAGGTCAGGGATTTGTGCAGGCACTGAAATGTTGTCCTCCATCCCAAACTGATGTGTTCTTTATTCTAGTCTGAGGAGCTGCTGTCATATTCTGTTATTTTTTCCCATACCATACTTCTGTGTTTAAAATGTAAGCGGAGTCAGAGTGGTTAAATATGAAACAGAGCTGATAAGAACCAGATGTGTAAAGCATTGATTGCTTAATCACAGTACTGGAGACCTCACAATACTGCAAACACCTGATTAAAGTCATTAGCTAATTAACAAGCTTCTCATTTGGTGGCTGAGATGTGGTGGAGTGGGGAGAGTACACTCTAAAAGCTACTATATAGGAAATTATGTTACAGTTGTAACAAGTACATCATATGAGTGGCTGGTAGCTTGGTGCTCGGGCAGTTGCCCCTGGGATTGGAAGGCAATGGGTTCGTATCCCAGTACTGCTAGTGGCACCACTGAAGTACTCTTGAGCAAGGGATCATCCTCACACCCGTGACTATAATGGACCACTTCACTTTATTGTTTTATGATGGAAGTTTAGGTGACATTTATTATATATTATAGTCAGGCCCGGCGTCATGGGCGGGGCTTTAGAGTGCCGTGACAGCCCTCAGACTCACATGGGCCCGCCCTGATAATGCGAGCCTGTCATCTCACCAAACGTTTACAACATTGTTTTTGAAAAAATACTAATAATCGCAGGCTACTATGATTCATAGTTTTTCTTTTCCAATAAAATATTTAAGAATAACAAAATAAAAATGCTTCGTCTAAAATGTGATCATTTCAAACGGTCTGTAGATCATTTAAAATAATCCGGGTTGAACAGAAATGTGCGGCTCCTCTTACTGTAACAACGAGCACAACCATCACAAACTGGCGATAGAACTCCGGAAAATCAACTAAAGACGAGGAAAACTACACCAAGCTAAATAAAATGGATATACGACGTTTCTTTAACAAACAAAACAGGTTTGAGGAGAATGTCATAGATGAGCTAACACTAGAGGTTGAGCGATCTCCAGCTACTAGCCAGCATGTATCCGCTGGCCGGGGAGGCGGGGCAGAGATCACTGACGGCTGAACAAGGCACCGAGGATCTGGGCGTTGACGAGCCGAATCAAATAGCCCTGAAAAACTTTCCCAGACGCAATTTCTCAGACAAAAATAGATTGTTCAACAGTGACTGGTGTGCAAACAGAGACTGGCTAGAGTACTCTGTTAAAAGAGATGCTGCATTCTGATAAAAAAAAAACCCCTAAAATCAGCTCTTGATGTATCTTACTGCATCACATGTGCTTATTTGAACAACACCTAGCTGCTATACTGTACCTACAGTAGCCTATAAAATGTGCGCCCCCCCAAAGCAATGCAAGGCGCATCCGCAAATCTGTGTCTGGCACCGGGTCTGATTACAGTACACTATATACAGTGGAGACATGAAGGGCATGCACTTTTATCAGGTACGACATGAACTGCATTTTACAGGTTTGGTTGATTCTGGCAAACGAGTATGAGTGGACATAAAAACTGCAAATTATAATATTTATACTTTAAGTGTTTTGTTGTTTCTCTGACAGAACAGATGCTCTTCCATTTTTCATTGCCGTTTCACTCCATGCTGGCTGTGCCAGACGTGTGTCTTACATACGTCAAACTGATCAGTCGCAATTTTTGCCCACTAGTGAAGTGTAAACACCATAAAGATCCTGTCAGATCACACCGTTGATGGGTTTCAGACCTTTCCAATCAAAAAGGGAGAAATATTTTTCAGCTGCATTTTAAAGCATTGAAATTTGATGAGTTTTGAGAACTGTCATTCTCGTGCTGTGACCAATCAAATTAATGACACTTTTTGCAAACAGTTTTTGCAAACTGAATCTGGAGCTTCAGGGGAGAAAAAGTAGTGTCTTTGGGAACTTTTAAAGTGTGTCTGGAGAAGGTCATTTGCTCTAAAATAATATCATCTACACTCATGCATTTGATCATAGGTGAGAGATCAGTTGGTTTCATGGTGGTAAAAATCAGGCCTATCTTGAATGGACACATATTTTATAGGAAAGGTTTTGTTTTTGCTTGATTGTTGGGGTTTTTTAAGGCCTGCATCAAAATGAGAAAAAGAAAACTTTATTGATCTCGGAAGAAATTGCTTTTGTGATGACTGCCACAACACACAAAGACACAGAGAGGCACAGGAACAATATAAAATAAAGTCTGAATAAAATCTGAATAAAAATCTGTAGAAAGAAATCAACCACAGTATGAATAGACTATTCTACTTACAGAAATGCCTGGTATATCTATCAATAACACAAATTCTATCAATGACACAAATTGTAGTTATTAAGTACTATTAAGTAATATTAAGTACTGAAATGTAATTAAAGTACTGAATTACTATTAAGTACTGAAATGTAATTGTCATACGTGAACACACCACAGCACACAGTGTGAACAGCACGAAATTCAACCTCTGCATTTAACCCATTCACCAAGTGAAGCAGGGGGCAGCCAGGAACACAGCGCCTGGGGAGCAGTGCGTGGGGACGGTACCTTGCTCAGGGTACCTCAGCGGTGCTTAGCAGTCTTGGGAATCGAACCCTGACTTTCTGGTTGCAGGGCGAATGCCCTAACCACTAGGCTACCAGCTGCCCAATATTAATATTAACCAAGTAAGAAAATTGCACATGAAGACTACTGGACACCCATTTAGAGAACGTTATATGATATTGCACATAATGTTTTAGCACCTGGTCAGAACATTGCACAGTATTGCACATAGTAGACTGGTGCACATCATAGCAAAGGTAATGCACGTAGTCTTCCACACAATGATGGTTCATTAAATCCGTAATAAATACACAGAAAGGAGCAGAAGGTTATTGCACAGATTGCTGTGTGGGTGTGTGACTGAGAGAGGAGTTGTCGAGTCTGATGGCGGTGGGAAGGAAGGATTTTCTGTGGCGTTCAGTGAAGCACCTTAAGCCAGACAGTCTGTGGCTAAAGGTACTTCTCAGATCGTTCACCACACTGTGGAGTGGTCTACAGTGTCCATGATGGACTGAAGTCTGGACAATGTTTTCCTTTCAGCCACAGTTTTCATGTTGTCCAGTTCCTCACCCACCACAGAGCTGCTCTTCTGATCAGTTTGTTCAGTCTCTTCCTGTCTGCCACTTTAATGCTACCACTCCACAGTATAGAAAACAGCACTGGCCACAACAGACTCAAGGAACATCCACAACATGGTGTTGCAGACTACGTAGGAAGTACAGCCTACTGTGACCCCTCTTGTAAGTGGCCAGAGAGTTCCTACACCAGTCGAGTCTATTGTCAGTGTGTACACCCAGATCTCTGTAGTCCTGAACAATCTCCACATCCACCCCTCTAATGGAGAGTGGAGTGACAGGAGATTGTGTGACCAGTTCTTTGGTCTTTCGGATGTAGAGCTTCAGCTTATTCAGCTCCCACCAGTTCACAAAACTGTCCACAGTCGTCCTGTATTCCGAGTCGTCCCCACCCTTGATACATCCGGCTATTGCGGAGTCATCTGAGAATTTCTGCAGATGGCAGCCCTCCATGTTGTATTGGAAGTCAGATGTGTTCAGGGTGAAGAGGAACGGTGACAGAACAGTTCCCTGAGGTGCTCCAGTGCTACACAGTCGCACGTACTGTGGCCTATCAGTCAGGTAATCTAAAATCCATGCAACTAGGGGAGCATGAACCTGCATAGCAGACAGTTTGCTGCCCAGTCGGGCTGCTGTATGGTGTTGAAGGCACTGGAGAAGTCGAAGAATGAAGTGAAGTTGAAGTGAAGTTGAAGTTTATTGTCATGTGTACAGAGTACAGTGTACAGAGCACAATGAAATGAATGAATGTGATCCTCACTTGCCTTGTCAAGATATAGGCGTGTCGTAGAAGGTAGATTATGGCATCATCCACTCCAATCTTGGCCTGGTATGTGAACTGGAGGGAATGGTTTATATGTAGTTACATAGTCTTGCCTTTTCACTATTCGTCCACATGCATGTCTTTAGACTGTGGGGGGAAACCGGAGACCCCGGAGAAAACCCATGCCATCATGAGGAGAACATGCAAGTTCCACACACACAAGGCTTTGAACCCCCAAACATGGAGGTGTGTGCCAAAAGCACTACCCACTGCACCACCATGGGGCCCCAATTTTGAACTAGTTTATTTTTGACGTGTCCACGAATTCCCAAATGTTTTTGGACCAACAGTAAATCTTGTGTGGTTTCATTTACCATACCAGCACCTCAGAGCTGACTGCAAATGGCTGAACGTAGCAGGGCATGTTTTCATCCCAAGCCTTTTGGCCCACACACCCAAACCTATCCATACACTGTTTCTATATTTTATACCTGCTTTAGTTTTGAAACAGAAATATAAGAAACAAGTTCATATCCCCGCAGTTTCATGACAGTGCTGCATCGAAGTCATGTAAAGTGGATGGTGGTACCCATATGAATCAGTATACTTGCGTATTTAAAATGAACACATCACATCACACAGAGTAAAAATATATATATATTGATTTATGTGGGGGACTTTCCATTTATTGGTCACGTATGTCATGCCCTCTTTTAATATCAAAAGCTATTTCTTTTCCTCTAAGACCTTTTAACTTTAAAAATTGACCAGGTCCCTTGTGCTTAGAATGGGGTGCTCTGTGCTCTGGTGGGAGAGTGTTTCTGTGTATTTGAAGTGGGTGCCTGGCATTTGAGGTTTTTCTCAGGGGGATTTGCTAGGACAGAGACATTGACTTGCACTCAAGCAAGGAGATACAGTGAGTTCTAAATCTGGGTGCCATTTTAGCAAACCACATTATTATCCTTCCGCCTCATCAGACCCACCGCATTTATTCTTGGGCAGCCTGGAATTTGATGTCCTTCAACAGTTGCTGCGGTTGCTGTTGTTTACATGCATCAGTGAGAGATTCATGAGCCTGGTGTCTCTGTGTTTTACTGGAGGTCTCTCACACTCTTCATTTGGTTCTCTCAAACCAAACCAAATGCCCAGTTCATCACTTAACTACTGGAAATCTTCAGAACCTCAGCAGGAGAGGATGAGGAACATTTATTTGGTTTGTGGGGTAATTTGTAGGAGTCAAGAGTTTTCAGAGAATATTAATGCAAAGCATTCATTACCCCATATCAGATCTCCTATGATGAAAAACCACTCAGGGTCAAATTATGTATGCAAACATACAGACCACAGCCAGACCAGTCATTAGGGTTCCACTAATCCTGGAAAAAGCCAGGGCCGTTTATCCAATATTTTTTACAGACATAGCTGCCAGTGCTCAAATTTAAACATTTAGAAACACTGAGATTTTGGAGAAACGTACTTGTACTGAGTTACCAATGGAAGCAGGTTTGCAAAGTAAAAAATGCTGTCATAACAACCTCTGGTGAATAATTGTGGACTGTCTGCTGTGTTTTGGAGCAACATATTGATTTGCAAACAGTAAAATTACATGGCCTGTGTCTGTGTGAATATGTCTTTATCAATATAAATGCAACTGCTGGGTCTAATAGCTTTCCATCCCTGCTTTTTAATTATATCAGACCACTGGTTCCCTACTCTAGCCCTGGAGTGCCCCCCTTCACACATTTTAGTGAGATTCCCACACCAGAGATGGGGACTCCAGTCTTAGACTCTACCTCGAGTCGCACAAACAAAGACTCAGACTTGACTTTAGACTCGCCCTCAGTGACTTGAGACTTGACTCGGGTGCTGTGACTCGTGAGTCATAACTCGTTAAACAATTTTCACTTTATTTATTTTATTTATTTCCCGCACTCTTTCCAACGACCCGAAAACCTCGCCCCGGCGTCCCATTACTTTTGACAGAGGTGAAGGGTTTTCAGCTAGTAACGGTTTTCGAGGGGTCGTTGGAAAGGGGTCACCGAGCCCCATCTAACTGTGGAGTTTCACAT
>JBBPDC010176985.1:0-16338 GCA_037974485.1 Hemigrammopetersius urotaenia | reverse complement strand
CACACACACACACACACACACACACACACACACACACACACACACACACACACACACACACACACACACACGCCTGCATGTGCACAAGCCTTCAAATGCCAGCAAACAACCTCCAGCCACCCAAATACACTGCTGCAGCTGAAATTCAGAACCAACACAGCTCTTTGCACTCAGTTTAATTTGCTGCATTTATAAAATATGTTCCTGTTTGGGTTCAGTAATTCATAAATGGTCCTGATTTGTATTCCATTAGTGATGAGCGCATGAGGGAGTGAGCAGCTGAAGCCCCATTTAGCTGGAAAGACAAAAGGGCTCATGAGAGCTTTAGAGGCTGGAACACGCATCTATACCTGCATTAAAACACACTTGTAAATGCAGACAATGTAATGTTATGAAAAATCACAATTTTACAGAAGAATCTCCTATCACATGTTCTTTTGGGCAGTAATTGCTAATTATTTATAACATTGTTAATATGTATTAGTAAAAGGGATTTTCACATGGCAAACGATAAATTGCTCCCTGTTCAGCTTTCATAAAGCATGAAGGAAACTGCTCGGGTCTCTTGCATCATAATGGCTGTATGGTGACTCAGCTAGTCCTGTCCGGCATAGACTGTAACACTAGGAATACAACAAATAGGAATCACAGAATTAAAATAAATATTGAAAGCAGAGAGACACTAAAGCAAGTATGAAGTGCACTCTGTTTACTGGCAAAAAACATTTCATTGGTTGATGCCAGCATGATTACTACATCATGACCACTTGGTTTCTCTGGGTGGAGATTGTTTGTTTCACCACCAGCCACTCTACCATCACTTTGTCCACAGAACGAATATCAAACCTACAGTGAAACATGGTGGTGGTAGAGTGATACTGTAGTGAGGCTTTGTGCTTTAGGGCCTGAATTCCTCTCCTTACCAAGAAATCAGTAAGAAGAAAGTGTCCATGGTCCAAAGTTATATGAAAACTGGATTATACTGCATGAGCAATCTCAAAGTATGCCTAGTAGTGATGCACCAGATGACCTGTTTTCCACTGGTTAGACAGGTTTGATTCAGTTTTGTAGAAAGCTGAGTGTGAGTGGGAAAGCTCCAAAAGGTGACAAAGAAGCATTTCAACCAAATTAGAATTATTTTGTGGGTCTGCCAGGGCAAGCTGGCTCTTGTAATGGGTCACGCAGGTGCAAGACATAAAGCACCTTAACCTGCGCATACTTGAAAGCCCCCTAACGTGGGCCAAAATGGTATCCACACTGATGTGAATCACTGATCTCTGGTTATTGGACATATTTGATTGCAGATTTTACTTTTCCACCTTTGGAGACTTTGCAAAAACATTCTCCTTCAATACATAGAAGTCATTCAAATAAAACTGCTTTGTGTTCCTTACATTCTCCTTGTCCTGACTTACAAGGGCAAGGATCTGAAACCATTTTGTGTGACAAATATGCGAAAAACAGAGGAAACTGGCAAATCCTTTTTCATGGTACTGTAAGTCAGATGCTGAAAGGCATTATGGATTTAGTTATGGATAGAGCCATGAAACTTGTATAAATTTCAGGTCAGCTTTTTCAATATTTGCCAGATTTGCCTGAATATCATTTCTGTATCAGGCTGTTTTGCTAAATTGTATTCTGTTCACTTTACAATAACTTCAGTTGGTTTAGTTGTTCTGCTATCAAGACTGTCGACTGAAAAGCTCGATTTGGACAATGACAGGTCCGGATACTGATGTAGGCCCTGTGTCGCACTCTTTCAGATGAGCTGAAAATGAGCTGCGGGCAAAATGTTAAAAGTTATCTCATGCTTTCGTTTTCTATTTTGTTCATTCTGAAGCAGAACATTTGTCAGGGGTAGCTGCAGTTGTTTCTGAGCAGTTATTGTAAAGCAAGGACACAGTGATTAAAGCTCTAACTGTTGTATAAATGATGGTACACCATGGAAACCAGTAATTGCTGTTCTCAGTGCACAGAGCTCATAACGATATATCCCTATATTAAAGCATTCACAAAAAGACGCACAAGCACTACAATCGTGCCTATGACAAGTGTTTTTCTGTCTTATCTCCTTTCCTCACTTTCTAGTTCATCTCTCTCTCTCTCTCTCTCTCTCTCACCACCTGTAGGCAGCAGCTGTCATGGCAGCCTCATCCATAGCACTCTTAACGAAGCTCTGTCCCTCCTACTGCCCCTGCTGTCATCTCACTCTCTCTCACATTCTCTCTCTCTCTCTCTCTCTCACACACACACACACAAAAACACACACACACACACACACAAATACACATCAATAAATGGGGAAACAAGTCAAGTTATGTCTTGTGCTCTCACCTGCACACATTCATTCTAGTGAAGTAAAATGTATTCTAGGACTATTGTTTATAATTATTCATTTTTAACACTGGTAGCGTGTTTTTTTTTGTTGCAAAATGCCACAGCCCAGCGGTGAGAATTCAATCCATTTAAAATTTGAGGGAACAATGTGACAACTATTTTGTTTGTTTGTTTCCTGTAATTTATTGTTTTGGTCAAGGAACTGAATTACATTTTTATGTGGGGAAAGTGTGTGCGCTTTCTTTAGTCTTGCTCATTAAGACGTAACCCACATGGTTTGGTTTGCTGTTCATACAGAATAACAACACCCAATCAGACAATGGCTTTGAAATCACCTCCACACGGGTCCATGTCTGTGAATAAACACATGCAGATTGCAGCTGAATTAAGGCGCGGCGGTGGAAGCCCTGTGGAGCCTGCAGCACGGTGATGTGTCAGAGAGCCAGAAGAATGTAGCATTCAACAGTACCACACAGGGAGAGGAAGACACGCAGAGAGAGAGAGAGAGAAAGACAAGAAGGAAGAGTCAGATGTTCAGTGTCCCCATACTCATTCCATCAAGTGAAAAAAGCTGTAAAGGCCTCAAAGGCTTCATGCTCTCCTGCCAACAAAGAAAAAAATCAATCTGTTGCTACAGGCAAACACCCCTAGCCTGTCCGTTCTCCATATAGCTCCATATAGCAGTGCTCACAGTATATAAACATTCTCACACACAAATACACAAACATTCATCTGCGCAAAGGGCTTTACTGAATTTAGAAAGAGTCAATTCTCAGCCCCATGGAGGGAGGGAGGGAGAGAGAGAAAAAGAAAGGGGAAAAAATGAAAAAGAACAGAGGAAGGTCAGATATGGGTCAATCAATGCACACATCCATCAGGAGTCAGCCTTACGTGCAGAACCACCACAGTCCCAACCTCAACATCAAACCAATCTTTAAAAATGTCAGATTCTGTCCAGTCTGGATCAGTTCAAACCTATTTCCAATGCTTATAACCTGCCAAATGTGGTCCAAGGAAGGACAATCAGTGAACTAGCTACAGGATAATGGGCTAATGATTGCACAATGATACATGTAAGGTGATCGAGCATCTGTGGAATCTGCTGGAAATCCATAGGGGCCCCTCATTGCAACTTACATTATTAACAGAACTAATGTCTTGGGCCCAGATCCCACATCATCAGAGGGTAAACAGAGTCTTGATTGGACAGAGCTGCTTTGATGGCATGAGTGTGACCTACACCTGCAGGTGGTTTTCATGTAATGGCTGATCAGTAAACACATGTCCCTAATTTTCAAGGGAGTCACTAAACAAACAGAGCACAACAAACTATCAGATCAAATGGCTTGGGAACATTCTTATATTGTCACACTATACTTTGGACTCCCTATGTATGCTCCTACTCCCCCATTCAAGGGCGACTGAAGTTTAAAAGCTCAAAGACTATTGTCCTGTGGCCTAGAGCCTCTCAAAGTTCTCCTCACACAGACTCCAACACAAACTTCCACTAGTAACTAATGCACCGGCTCTGTTAGCCAAAGAGCGAACTGTTCAGCAAATGATTATGCCTTCTATTGTTAGTTATCTCCTTAGAGACATCTCTTTCTCTCTCTCCGGGTCAACCAGAGGAGGACGGGTTCCCCCTTTACGTCATCCCAAGGTTTCTTCCTCTAGATTAGGGAGTTTTTTTCTTGCCTCTGTCATCTTTGGCTTGCTCACTAGAGGCTGGGGCCTGGATTCTGTAAAGCTGGTTTGCGACAACATCAGTTGTAAAAAGTGTTCTATTCACCTCTACACATGAATATCAACCTGATATGAAAGAAGAGAAAACATTTAGTCATATTCACAATGCATCTGATAATTTATAGGCATGACAAAATATGTTTAACTGCTTTAATTGAAAGCTTACAGATTACTCTTGCCATAGGTTATGAAAGATGTTTCTGTAGCCGCAGCACGTTCTATTTACAATGCATCCTGAGCAGTTCTTGATTCTCAACAAACACTCCGCTGGACAATCCACTGGAAATGGACGCTAGCCCAGGCTTGGCTAGCCCCACTCCAGAACTGAGATTATCACTCATCAGTGAATCGCTCTATAATCCACACATGGGACAAAAATATGTACACATTGGAGAAAGGATTAACGCATTAGGCCCTGAAGGAATATTCCCTGTTTGCATGTGCAATTACTTTGCATGCAAACCTGAAGATTTTAAGGATTTATTCCTTACTGTTGGCAGCTAAAACTGAGAGATTCTGACATTTCTGTGGTGGATGGAGTAGTTGTCAACATAAATCTCAGGTTGAACATAATCTATCAGAAGTAAAGATATAACGTTCTCTGCTATTTTTGGGATTGAAAATGCATTAAGTTAGCCAAGTTCTACAATTAAAGCTGACACTTGTGTTTATCCAGTCCCTTCCCTTCTAACAAACTCCACTTGAGTCAATCAAGTAACGCAATGGCCTTTAACATGGCATCAGGGATTACCCTGAGAGGCAATGATGAGGCCACGTCAGTGAGGGCACGTTTACTGAAACAAGGTTCAATGAAAAGTTAATACGGTTTCCTTTTATTTTAATCAGAGTTATAGCAGCTAAAACACAAATCTGATGAGTACAATGAGCTTACAAAGCACTGGTTTAGAATATCTGTCCTGACAGTGTAATATAGGGTGAATTGTACATTCCACTGTAGGACAAAAATCTGATTTCTGTAACCTTTGGAACACACTGATCTGTGGACTTCTATTCTGATCTCTGGTTTAAAGGGCAAGACAGAAGGCTGAAAGGGCAACAGAGCAGAGTTCAGTCTTGAATAAAATGTGCACAGATGGAGAGGGTAAGAGAGAGAGAAAATGAGAGATAGTGAAAGTGTAAGGGTGTGTGTGTGTGTGTGTGTGAGAGAGAGAGAGAGAGAAAGCGAGTGAAAGTGAGAAAGAGAAAGCGTGAGAGTAAGAGAGAGAGAGAGAGAGAGAATTCCCTGGCAGGGGTCAGAGACTGGTCAAGAGCGAAACAGTATGTGTTCACTCAATATTCATGCATGCAAATGTGGATGTGTTATAAAAGAAAAGATACAAAAACAGCAAAGAAAAAACACATTCAGGAAGCAGAGTGAAGGCATCAAACTAGCCGTCCACTTCTGCTTGCGTGATAGAGCTTGGCTCTTGTCAAATAAGCAATACTCTCACATTACTCTCAGCACTGGTGCTCTGATCCTGTGCTTCATGCATTCTAGCCTTTTCCATCTTGATTTTAAAGTATATAGCCTTTCTGTCGCCATTTTGATTAAATGCATGCAAACAATTATTTAAATTATATTTGTGATCCAGTATAGACATGACCAGCCATACATCACACAATTCACACCGAGGTGTTTCTATAAGCCTAAGTGTGCATGGACACAGAGATAATGCAGAGACTGCAGTCCTCCTGCGGACAAAAAAATAAGAATTCTTTTGAAATAACATAAACGTGGGTACCAAAAAAATATAAACCACCACATAAAGTGAAAAACCTCCATGACATCACAGAGTGAATGCATCAAGCTAGACGTCCTCTTCTGCTTGCGTGCGAGATACAGGAAAAATGTGCAATTTCTTATTTAGTGCATGCAAACAAACAGTGTGACCTGCAGCCTTGGGGCTTTAGCAAATCTCATGTTCTCCTGCAGAAACACAAAAGCGGCTTTAGCAACAGCCAGCCCTCCGATGTGAATGGATCTTATGGATGTGCTGAGCAGCTGAAAGCCAATGCAGTCAAAGCCAAATGGTAATGTCACATTATCTCAGACCAGTAGCCATTGTGTCCTGTCAAGGCCCTCAGACCTGAATCAGTCTCTCAGCCAGCGGGGGAGAATTCATAGAATAGAAGAGAAAAAATCAGACCAAATAACTCAAGCTTTAATAAATGAATTGCTTGTCACTGAAAGATCTTTCTGCATGTGGGCTGAATCCTCGCACTTCTTAGTTATTAAATCTTGTTTCACTGACATCTCACCCCAAAACATTCACTCTAGGTTGCATCTGTCAGAGGCTGAATGCAGCAGGCGATCCAAACACAGCCTCAGGGAACCAGCCTAGACTCTCTCCTCCATCACCTCTCCAGCTCAGTAGAGTTTGAACTAAAAAAGACCCCGCCAGGCCCAATCACCGTCTCACCTCTGTTTAATAAAACATCATTCTTCCATCACAAACACTGCAGCTGAGAAATATCATCTTTAGGATAGAACTAATTCAGCAGTATTCTCTCTAGCTGCTGTGTGAAGAAGACAATCAAAGCAAGCTCCAACTACGGCTCTGTGGCCTGGGGTCGGACTCCATTACACTTTACAGACAAGTCTTCTCCTCTTTCTCTTCAGTGAGCTCATAGGAGACAGCAAAAACCAATCTCTTTGCTAATGGTCAAGGCTAATGCAAAAAGGCCCTGGGGAGGGGGAAAACACATAGAATAGAATAGAATAGAATAGAATAGAATAGAATAGAATGCCTTTTATTGTCACTATACGCAAGTCCAATGAGATTAAAAGCAACTCCTTCACTGCAGACATGTACGTAGAAAAGAACAACACAAAAAATAGAATAAAAAATGATGCAAAAGTTGGATAAAGATCATTTCACAGGAGATCATTTCTAGAGGGATGGAGTTCAATCTAGCGCGTTCATGTGTAGATAGATGGCATGGTATCACTTTTCCTTTCAGCCTTTCCGTAACCAAAGATCACTTTTTTATTACTTGACGTCTTTCTTCACCATGTGTGAGAACTAGCTCCACATAGTGTGGAACTAGTTTATAATGTTAAACCAGTACCAATCAATAACCCAGTCCAGGACACTGATGTCGCCCCCAAAGGCTGTGATACCTTTGCCAAGTTTATCAGATTACAATCTCTGAAATCCTGTCCTGCATATACTGCCAGTAGTAGCCTGAAACTGATACAGGTTATTAGATCGCAGCCATCTTTTTGCATGTGCAATGTTTGCTCCAGGTCTTCTACCTCCTCTTGACTGTTTTCCAGTAATAACTGCATGCTCCTCACTCGTCCCACCTTGACTGAGAATTTAAAATTTGATCTTTTCATGCTAATTCAAAGAATTGTACAATGTAATCTATAAAAGTAGAAAAAACTGATTAACTAGTTTAATAACACTTCCATAAGGCTACACGACACCTACATAAAACTTTCAACTCACATAAACCGACCTCTATTTTTATAAAGTGCCAGTTGTCTTAACACTTGATGAGGTGGAATGACAAAAGCAGTTTTTAAGAAATCCTCATGTTTACCACAGAATTATGAATCAATAAACGCTTCAACACTGCTTTTTTGCATTCAATCTGTACCCAAGACCCCAAGGAATCGCCACAAGCTGCTGCAGAACCGATTCTTCAGCTACCGGTTGACCATTGTCCAAAACTAAAAATACGCTCCGCCCAGCTGGCCATCGCACAAAAAGTCTCTCTATACACAACAAAACTCTTACAAACAAACTCCCCAGCAGTTTTATCACAACAAGCCAGCTTATAGACACTTACAAACCGAAGTGTCATAATTTCCTTTTACTTACATTCGAAGAAATTCCTCCCCAGGCGGTCCTTGTGGATTTTGGACTAGAACTCAGAAAGACTCGCAGGAGGGCTCATTTAAATCGTTACAACCTCTACTATTGGTTACTGCCAGAAATGGATGTGAAAATACACCAATCACAGTGCAAAAAGGTTTATTAGGGGGTGTACTGCCCACAGGATGTGGTAGCATTAGATCTGGATGGGAAGGATGACTGTGGATGGGGTGTGTTGCAATTCTGCCTTCTCACACAGGTTCGTGGATCTGAGCGTAGCGATTTCAGTTTCATATCGCATATCGTTACAGCCTTATTCAGCCATCAGTACACTGTGTCTAGAGCTATGCAAGAGCTATATAAGGTTTTCATCTTCACTTCATGTCATTAATAAGTAATGTGAAATCTGAATGCACGAATCAAATGTATGTATTTTATTTGTTGTATGGATATCTTGCGATATATCTGGTGTAAGTCAAAATTATCTTTATAATTGTGACGCAGTGTAGACATTATCAAGCATATGGAATCAGCGCACAAGTGATGTGTTTTTTTTTTGGACACAGAGGACACATAATGTAGGCAATAAAGATTTTCTTTTCTTTTCAATCCAATATCAAGTAATACAAAAGCTAATAACCCATTACAGATGCAGATATTTTCTTCCAGCAGAGACATAAAAAATCTTGATGATCCAGTGAAATAAAGTACACATGGATACCAAAAAATGATAGAAAGACGGGAGGGAATGATTGCAGCAATATTAAATAGACTGCCACATAAATTGACTTCAGTGGAGTGAAATAGCTGTGTGACATCACAGAGCACTCTGATTATTCTCACTCATTTGCTACACTTTTCAACATCAACATTTCATATTTTCAATGTTGGATGTAATCAGAAGCTTCTTGCTTGAAGGATACCTTCAGTTTTGATCCTTCTGTGTGAGGATCAGTTCTGTGTCAGAGCCGGATTGATATTTCAGTATCGATCCATCGATCGATAACAGATACAGATGACACAGCCAGTACCTCTGAGAGGGGTTAGAAGAAGACATTTCACATAAGACTTCATTTTGGCTGCCACGTCACCTCTGAGAGCTGTGGTATCCACACACGTATTCATGGTAAACTGCACTTCCTGTGATGTCATGTCATTTGACCTCAGACTAGACAACTTCCAGTCTGCAAATGGCTGACTCATAATGAGAACGTGTGAGAAAAACTGTTAGGCCGTTTATGTGTGTCATGACATGGTGTGTCTCATAAACAAGGCAAATGAGAGAAGAGCACTGTAGGGAATGGGGGGGGGACATTAATCCAGGATGTCTGCACAGATACAGTTGCCTAATTAAGTAATGACCTGACAGAAAGTGAATGTGGGCTGATGCAACATTTCGTGGTGCTCTATACTGCACAGCAACCTGACAGCCACCCACAGCGCTGGGCTTCAAAGACCTCCCAGAACACAATCAGGTCCACCATCTCAATTAGACAATAAAAACATGCTCCAACGTACAGATCAGGGAGTGCAGAGATAAAACACCACACAAGGACTGACTAGAAGGATGTGTAGGTGTTAGCAGCGTTTTAGCAGGGCAACACTGATGAGAGAGGCACAGAGCTTCTCTCTGGAGTCTTTTAGAGACATACGGTGGAAATTACAAACACACACACACACACACACACACACACACACACACACACACACACACACACACACACACACACACACACACACCATTTTAGAGCTGAAAATGGTCAATAGTAGAGGGATGCCAGACGCCAAACCCTTGACAGTGAAGGGCCCATATTATGGGAAATCAAACAGTCTGCTCTTTTTAAATAAAAGAGTTTGATGCAGCATGAAGAGATTGTCTGAAAGCATAGTGTTCACCCCAAAGTCTCTTTCAACCTGAACTGCATTTCAAATTAGACAGAGTATAGGACAGTCAATCAAATTATTTTCATACTAAATTACTCTCTGGGTTACTTGCTTTATATGCTATAAATTAAATCAAAACACAAACTTCAAACCCCATATTAAAGCCCATAATATGCCTATTAACATGCTTCTGAGGAAAATGTCTAGGTTTTAGTGCTACACAGGAGCCATTTTAGCTGGAGAGTAAGTGAAGCCATGCTAAAGGCCACAGCTGAGGGGGGGTCCACTGGGCATTCATGGCAAGCCCATCTTTCACGGAGATGGATCTGCCTACATTCCCACCTTTCCGCAAGGGTGAAATGTCAAACACACCTTGTTCACAAATCAGTGGATTATTCTGGCTGCTGACAGGACCACTGCACAACTCAGCACTCCACACTGTGTCCACAGGCCTCTGTCTCAATGCAAATAGACAGCAAAAAAAAAAGAACAAGTGTATCTCCAGCTCTGTAAAGGATGATATTGCCCTAGATATATTCTGACAACCTATGTATATATCTATCCTATTTCCTCTGACTGCTCGGGCCGCACGCTCAGATCTCTCGCCGGAGCTTTGTCTCAGTGTCGAATCAAAATGCAAACGAGGAGCCTCCTCTCCCCGGGCCAAATTGAGACAGACATGGGCCTCGGGGCTGGGCAGAGCTGTGAGAGGGGAGGCTCCAAGCATATAAATGAGAAGAAGACTCAGAGCGAACACTGTCTTTCAACGCCTAGCTAATGATGGATAAGGTAATGGAAAAGGTCAGCATTTCAGAAGATGTATCTGGTCTAAAGTCACAATTAAAGAGAAAACTTCTGGAAACACACAGAGAAGACATGAAGCCAGAACCCAGCAACCACTTGCATCATGCTTCTCCAGGCTTAGAGCCCATCTTCCTGGTTAAACAAATTCATTATAGTATGAGAATCTGATCCTACATCAACACACCTGTATTCAGACAGTCTGAGCACTACCATTGAGGCACTACCAGTAGGCTGGATATGGACAACAGAGAAAAAACTTCATTCACGTATGGCACTCAAATTCCGCGAGGTGCTTCAAAACCAGCAGACAGACAGGGAGGACAGGGAGGGGTATAAGATGAGAGAGAAAGACAGAGAGAAAGAGAGAGAGAGGGAAAGAGACTGAGAAATGTTTGTGAGAGAGATAGAGAGACAGAGAAAGTGAGTGAGAGTAAGAGAGAGAGACAGAGAGAGAGAGAGAGACAGAGAGAGACAGAGAAAGAAAGAGAGCGATTAAGGCAGCATTATTCAGTACTATTTTACATGCTAATAGTCAGTAATATTTTACATACTATGCAAAACGCAACCTTAAAAATTCTGCATATAAAAACTCTACATGACTTTAGAGTATAAACAAATAAACAGATAAACATAACCTGATTATATAGTTTATATTAAAGTAATTAATACATTAATAATTTGATTACACTATATATGTTTATATAATTGAACTAATCAATATGTATATACCTCTAAGTATATACATAGGTTCTGGATGATAAATATTGATACTGAACTTTCGTGAGGAGACATTCTGAAACGTTAACGTAGCCTTGAAAATAAATTGGGCATTTAGTTTTTTTCACTTTTTTTGCAAACTGCACCTCACTAGAATTCAGATTCAGCTAAAAGTGCCTGGAAGAATGTTTGAAAATGGGACTATGTTAATATATATCTCACGGCATGAAGCAAACCTTCATCCCTCATCTGTTCTGACAGTCTACCACCTGCCTGTTCTTGCTAACCAAAAACAAAAGAATAAGAGAAGAAAGATGATTTGAGGAGGCGTGTGTGAGAGCAGGTGTGAGTGTCTGACGGGCCTATAATAGAGTTAGTGTGCTGCTCTTGCTGATGCAGGTGATTCTCTGAGTCAGATGTGGCAACAAAAAATGAGAATGGGTGTAAATCTGACAGCTCATTTGCAAAGTGTGTGTGTGTGTATGTGTTTGCATGTGTGTATATATTTGTGCATGATGAGCAAACAGTAGTCTGAATCAGAAAAAAAAATCTGCTCTCAGTCAAAGTTCCTAAGGATTGTCTTCCTCTGTGACGTCTTGAGGCGGTGAGTGATTTGATGGTGGTGCAAAGATGCAAGCGACAGCAAAGTTGAAATGATTGGAGCAGCAACTCGATACTCTTTGTCTCTCCGCAGAGGAATAAAAATCATGGCTGTTCTACATTAATTAGGCTGGAATGTTGCAATAGCCTCTGGAATGGCTGGCCCTGCAATGTTAGCGTCCACAAATCTCTACCAGAGTAAACAGAAAGCACAAAGGCGTGCAATTAGTTGCTGCTGTTGTCACTGCTATTGTTAGCGCTGCCACGCTAACTTCAGCGAGCGAGGCTTTAGGCCCACCAGAGGACTGGCCGGATTAGCCTCCATTGTCCACTAAGAGGCTTCTGGCCTTTGATAGAGCTTCAAATTCTTGTCACAAGTTTACCCTTTTTTTCTAGGTTCCAGCATGGTGGTAGACAGGGCGCAATTTGGAAGTTATGAGGTTCCAAAACATGCATTTGTCAAGGATCCAATAGGCTGATGGGGGGAGGTCACAAACACAAACAATTATTTGAAAAAGTTGCTTTAGACACACAGCTTAATCTCCACATGCACATATTCGACTCTCCCTGTCACTGTTCTTGTTTTCTGCTGTGGCGAAAACCCCAGTTTGACACACTAACTAAAACATGAGGTTTAAATGAGTTTAATTTGGGCTTTTATTGTGTTGTAAATTCAGCCCTGTCGTGATCATGAAATTTTAGCTGACAACGAACTGCCATAGAAATGACTTCAATTATCAGTTATGTTTCCCCTCCCTCTCTGCTCATTTGCAAGTCGTAAATGGCAAAACAGGCAGATTCTTTGCTTTCTAGATGTCAACACTAGTATCCCTAAAAGATATAGTGCCCATTCAAATAAACAAACAAACATGCCCAATGAAGATGTTCCAGCACCAGTCAGAGGTTTTTCAACTTAATAATAATGGCACACATTTCACTGTGTATATGGTTAACACCTAATCGACTTGACAATTAATAAAAAATATTTATTTTTCTCAACCAACAAAAACACACCCAGATGCTAGTGAGTGATTTGGTGTCCATTGCTTTGGTAGAAACACAGATTTAGCTCCCTTTAGCCATTAAGCTCACACTTTAAGTACCCAATCTCTCATACATTGTGCAAAAAACAACTAATGAAAATACTTATTCTAAGCTAATCAAACTCTCATAAAGAGGAAATGAACTGGAACATGAACTGGACTGTACATGCTAGCGAAGCATACACAGCTAGCTTCTTTTTTAGTTAATAATGCAAGGATATAGCAAGTCATTCAAGAATCAGGATCTGGCTTGTTCTGGCACAAAGAGGGCCTAGCAGTAGATCACTGCCATAGACACAAGTTCACAGTATCTATGTAAAGATATCAGCCCAGTTTTCAGTCTCAGTGACCCGTTGCCTGCTCGCTAATCTTAAAACAGCAACTGCAAACCTCTCTCTTCTTTATGTAATGCATGAAAACTGGCTTACAGGGCTGTAGGTGTGCTCCTCTTATGTTATTCAAACTGCATAACATGCGGGTGCCTCAGACAGTGCTGAAAGGAAGGTGCAACCTATTTTGCTGTGTATTAAAAGTGCTGTAGTGCTACCCGCTATACATGCACTGTTGAAAGCATCTTTTTATCTGACCCCCTAGAAGCCAGGCCTTCGCTGAAGCACGATGCTGCTAGTCACGGTGCAGACATCAATAGCCAAACCCAAAACCTTCATTTTTTGTTAGGAACCAGATGCCTCTCCTACACGCTCACAAAGTCTGGGTGAATTTGAAGTTCAGGCCAGCGTGAGTTTATACTGCTATGTAGTTAAGCTTAACCTGAGGCGAGCCCGTGGGGAGAGAAGAATGAAACCCTGAAATCAAGACCACCCCTTGGAGCTAGAGACTGCAAGGTGGTGCTTAATGCTGCTCACCAACCGCTACATCTCTAAGGTGCGACCAGAGACAGCCCAGACAGAGTCGCGGGGGGGATGTAGGGGTGTAAACACATCATGCTCTAACAAAGCCAAACATGAATCATACTTCTATTAGAATAAGAGCATTTCCTTGAGACTCTTTACTAAAAGTAGGCACACATGAATACAGCACAAGACACGGTGTGAACAATGCAAAACTCTTTCTCTGCATTTAAACCATTGGATGCAATGGCATGGCGCCCGGGGAGCAGTGTAATAGAACAGTAGCTTGCTCAATGGTACCTGAGAGGTGCCACTAGCAGTCCTAACAATACTAGGATTCGAACCCACAACCTTCTGTTGCAGGATCAACTCTCTAAATACTAGACCATCAGCTGCCCTGTTTGTATCTTTCTGATTGACAAAACCAGATAAAATGCAGTGTAGTAAAGGTAGTGTCACCAACCTAAAAAGGAAAGCTCAATCAGGTTTTTGGCACATTTCAGCAAGACAGATTTTCAACCACTTGAATGACAAAAAAACGAACCTTATTCCCATCAGACCTAAATCAATGTACACGCTCTGTTACTACATTGTTTGGTAATTTGTACCTTAAAATACTCAAGTGTACAAATGTAAGGGACAAATGTGATTTGCGTGTCAGTGTGAATAAAGCCTGAATGACTACAATGAGTAATTAAAAGTACAAGTGTTGCTTGTTATTATTATTTGAAATCCACCAAATCTTGAGTACTTGAGACTGAGACAGTAAATGAAACTACTAAACACCACTGTAATGATTATCTGCAGATCAGTATAGCCACACAGCAATGGACAAAATCATAGTTTAATGATCGCAGCCTTCTCAGACTCCCATCATCATTTATGATCTTTATGGCTTCCAATACCTGCAAGAATGACTAAACTTGCTGGAAGTTGCTGAAGCTATGAGCCATAAGAGGCAATGTGTTACAGTGGTCTTAGTGCAGTTAAGGTGGCAAAGACATCCTGTTACACAAGACACACTAGAATAAAAAAAACAACTATAGGTTCTGCAAACCTTGTGTTTAATAATAATAAAGAATTCACCTGTTGTTAAATAGTGGACTATAGTTGACATATTGGTCAAATATTTTAACTATGAACAGCAAAATGGTTTAAATAACAAACTGGTTTAAATAACGTCTACAGAAATCAGTTAATGTGCACAGTTCTGAATATGTGCAGTATGTCACACATTTTACAACACCTGCGAGTGTGACTCAGCTTCTCAGATTTAAGTACCAGAATTATCTATATAACCATCTTAAACACGTATACTGGAATTGCTTACCTACCATGTTTTCACAGTCTTTTTTTCTGACCGTCTTTAGCCGAATTACTCATTATCTGATCTCATGAATCTGTGTCACTTATAAACCTGTCCTACCAGATCCATCACTTCTCTATGGCTTGGCCCAGAAGACTCCTGGTTCCTCTCTGCGTTTCTTCTTCATACTCGTAGGGAGCTTCTTTATTTCAGTCTTGCTTTCTCTATGTTTCTTTCTCAAGTTCTTGGGGGGATCTCCTTTAGAGACTTGGTTCATCACAGTGTTTCTTTCTCATGCTGTTAGGGGGTCTCCTTTTAAGTCTTGTTTTTCCTCAGTGTTTCTCCTTCAGGCTCCTAGGGATTTTTTTTTGTGCCACTGCAGCTCTCAGCTCTCACTGGGAACTTTCATTTCTGTAAAGCTGCTTTGAGACAATGACTGACTAAATAAATCTGAATTAAAATCACATTACCTGAAAACACTCAGAGTATTCGCTATCTTCATTTATAACATCACACCATGAAATGCTTGACTCAGACACTTAGACAGGTTTAAACTGAGCATGTGCGGAGGGTCTAAAGCTGAGATCAAGATGGTCCAAGATTAATTAATTAATGAGATCTCTTTTGCTGATAACAGGAGATGATTCTGTTCATTTATTTTAAATGTTAATTATTCAAATAGGGAAACCAAGCCTAAATTAAAAATGATACTATTCATAGTACCTGGCCAGAACTTAGAGACTGTATGAAAAGGCACTGACTGAATGATATGCAATTTTCAAATTAGGGCTGCACAATGTGTTTATCGCTATTACAAACAATATTGTTTCTGACAGGGTGCCCAATCAGAGCTCCAGGTGAGTTACTGGGTGTTCTGATGAATCAAAGGTTTTTTTTTAACCATTAATGATGTTGGAGACTCAGGCCATGTCCACACGTACACGGGTATTTCTGAAAACGGAGATTTTCCATTTTCGTTTTTTAAAAAAATCGCGTCCACACGAGCACGTTTTCAAAAATATCTCTGTCCACACGCAACCACAAAAAACGCAGTCAAGAGCATGCCAAGGCAACAGGTGGCGATATAACCTTAAACCATATAGCATTGGTGACCAATCAGAAGCCTTGGAGAGGGAGCATCATTACCTGTTTCTGTTCTGGTAGACAAACAATAGCGCAAAAAGTAAACCACCAACCACTGTTCCGACCGGGGGGATATTCCATGAAACAGG